>VMDO01006712.1:0-97494 GCA_007922755.1 Pedetes capensis
TTTTTTTTTTTTTTTTTTTTTTTTTTTTTTTTTTTTTTTTTTTTTTTGTGGTACTGAGGGTTGGACCCAGGGCCTCGCGCTTGCATGCTCTGCAAGTGCTGGACCACTGAGCTGCACCCCCAGCCCATTTTTTACTTTTTGAGACAGGGTCTCGCTAAGTTACGCAGACTGCCTCTGGTCTCAAACTTGTGATCCTCCTGCCTCTGCCTCCCGAGCCGTTGGGATTACAGGCGTGCCTTCACCGCACCTGGCAACATGGTTAACTTTTCCATATACGTAGGTCTATTAAAAATTTTCCTCAGCAATGCTTTATCAATTTCAGTACATAGGGCTTACAAATATTTTGTTGAATATATCCTGAGTATTTCATGTTTTTTCATGCTCTTGTAAATAATATTTCTAAAAAATATTTTCCAATTGTTCTTAGTTTATATTTTATTGGTTTTGTATATTGATGTTGTGATCTGGAACACTGCTAAGAAAAATTATTATTCCAATATTTCTTTGTAGTTTGAAAGGGTTTTAACTAACCCTTTCTACATACATGAATACATAATCTTGTCATCTGTGAATTAGAAGTCTTATCCTTCAAATCTGTATTCATTATTCTTGTCTTATTGCATTGGCCAAAAAATTCAATAGGTTATCAGACAATAGTTATTCTAATGAATGCCTAAAGCCATATCAGCTTGGCTTCTGGTCTTGTCAGAAGCTAAACAGAATAGGGCCTGGTTAGTACTTGAATGGGAACCTGGCTTGGATTACCAGGTACTGTAAGTTTGGGAGGACCTGGGAGCCCACTCCTGAAACAATCAGCCATTGAAAACCCTATGAATAGCACAAAAACACTGCCAATAGTGCTGGGCATGGCACAGTGTGAGGTAGAGATTTGCTTTGTTGAACATAGGGTTGCTGTGAGTTGTACTCGACTCCAAGACTCCTAACAACAACAGCAATTCTAGTGAACTAAATAACAATTATGAAAAACTTGCCCTTGCCTAATTTTTTATCTTAGAAGGAAGACACTAAGACATTCAACATGATAAATTATATTAACGGTAGAGTTTTCATAGAAACACTCTATTAGTTTAAAGAAATTCCCTTATTTCTAATTTGCTAAGAGTTTTTTTCCCTAAGACAATGGTGTTCAGTTTTGTCAAATGCTTTTTCTTTGTCTATTGAGATGGCCCTGTGACCTTTACTTGCTTATTCTGTTAATACAGTGAATTATCTTGACTGACTTTCGACTATTAAGCCAACCTTACATTCCTGACATAAATCCTAATTTGTCAAGATGTATTATTATTTTTAAATTTTTCACCTTTATTTGCTAATATTTTGTTAAAGATTTTAATTTTGTTTTATGTGTAGTTTTCTGGTAATATCTTTGTCCTGTTAGGTATCAGGACAATGATGCTCTCGCAATATGAATTGAAATATATTACTTCTGGTTCTATATTAAAAATGAGTTTATCTAGAATTATAGCATTAATATTATTATTAACTTTAGTTTGAGAGACTTTATCAGTGAAGCCATTCAGGCTGAGTGTTTATTTTGTTTTTTGTTTTTGTTTTTGTTTTTGTTTGTGGTGTTTTTCTTTTTTTTGTTGTCGTAAAAATTTTAAATTACATAGTAACTTATTTAACAAATATATTGCTTTTTATTCTTGACTCTGATTTGGTACTTTGCATCTTTCATGGAATTTGTTCATTTTATCTAATTATCAAATTTATTCTCTTTAAGTTGTTCATATTTCCTTATGATTCTTTTAATAGCTATGAGCTGTGTAGAGATTTTTCCTCCCTTTTGGTATTTATGATATTAATCTCAATTTTTTGTGTGTGATTTCTCTTTTCTTGCTCAGCCTAGGGAGTAGTTTACACATTTTATTTTGTTTTTGAAGGGCCAGCTTTTGATTCACTAATTTTCCTTGTAACTTGACCATAATCTATTTCATTGGCATCTGCTCTTATCTTTACTATTTTATTCCTAATTTACTTTTTATTTGATGTATCTTCAATAATTAATTTTGGTTCTTATTCTTTCTAGCATGGGCATTATTTCATTTCAACCATTCATGTTTATTTATTGGCATATAGTCAAATACTTTACAATAAATTCCAATACTATATTTTATAGTCTATTTGAAAATTAAGATACAACTTGCATTAGTTCATATTAAACCCAAATTGCTGATGTATAAAAATTTGGAAGTTTCATTGACAATATTAAAACATTAGAGAATTTTATGACTAGGTGTGGTGGTGTATATCTGTAATACCAACACTGAGACTGAGTTAGGAGGATCATGACTTTGTGGCCAACCTGGTCTATAATAGGTAAAAACTGGCATAAGAATGAACCCTTTGAGTTTTGTCCTTAAGATTACATAAAAGCACAAAGTCAGTCTTCATTTGCTGTAGTTATTCAGTGTTGGATTAGACCTTTTCAAAAATGAGCAGCAAACCAACGTTAGTATTTACATAATGCAGTCCAAGGAATAACTTTTACCAGATCTTTTCATGTGCACATCACAGTCTTGATTCATTTCAATAAAAAAGAGATTAGAAAAAAATTAAAAAATGAAAGTGGCATGGACTCTGTCCACACCTCTGTCTAAACAATATTATAAAGATTTATTCCACTTAAAGTGCTCAAACAAATATCTGCAGCTGGTAAAGCTTTCTTGACTTACCATTTCTCTATGATTGATTGCTTTCTTTCTTTCTTTCTTTCTTTCTTTCTCTCTTTCTTTTTTTTCTTGTGGTACTGGGGTTTGAACCCAGGGCCTCACACTTGCATGCCTTGCAAATGCTGTACCACTGAGCTGTACCCTCAGCCCATTTTTTTACTTTTTGAGACAGGGTCTCGCTAAGTTACGCAGACTGCCTCTAGTCTCAAACTTGTGATCCTCCTGCCTCTGCCTCCCGAGCTGCTGGGATTACAGGTTTGTGCCACGCCACCATGCCTGGCTTTCTACGATTGCTTTTGTTTCCCAACAATTGGCTTGAGCATGAAAGATAATACAATCTCAGCCCTTCTGCATGCTTTAAATTTGTATGAGTTCTCACTCTTAAGAGTTATTTGATGCCTTCTTATGCTTGATTTTGGGTGAAAGGCTCTACCACATTCCTTTCATTTGCAGGGTTCCTAGTACATTTCTTGGATGTACAGAAAGGTAACGTCTGACAGGATGTTTTCCCAAGTTGTGTATATGTGCTTTATTACTTTGGTTGGGTTTCTCAGTATTTGACATTCTTTACATTCACATGGTCTCACACCTGTGTGAGTTTGGATGCACTGCAGGGAGGACTTTCAGCAGGCAGTCTTACTGCAATATCTGTAAGAGATTGTGTCTTGCTCTGTTGGGTAGGTTAGTCTTGACCATATGACTTCAAGCTATCCTCCATCCTCAGCCTCCCAAGCAACTGCAATTACAAACAAGCTCCATTGTGGCAGGTTCAGTTTTCTGCTGCATATGGTTTCTGAACTGTGTGAGGTCTCTGATGTTGGGTGAGGCTTGACATGTTGGAGAAACATGTTCTGCATTATTTAAATTCATAGTTTCTCACATGTATGAGTTCTCTAATGTTGAGTGAAGTGTGACCTTGAGAAAGCTTTCTGGCATTGTTTACATTGAAGGGGCTTCTTGCTAGTGAAAATTCTCTGATACATAGTAAAGGTTGATTTATAAGAGAAAGCTTTCTTGCATTCTTTACACTCAAGGGGTTTCTAACCTATATGAGTTATCTGATATTGAGTGGAATATGTCTTCCAGGAGAAGGCTTTCTTTCTTGTGTTCTTTATATTCGTGTTGTTGTTGTTGTTAGGTGCCCTTGAGTCACTATCCGACTCCTAGCGACCCTATGTACAACAGGTGAAACACTATTGTCAGTGCTTCTTTGGCTACTTATAGGGTTTTCAATGGTGAATTGATTTTTGGGAGTGGGTTTCCAGGTCTGTTTCCCAAGCCTACAGTATCTGGTGTTCCCAGGTGGTCTCCCTTCCAGGTACAACAAGGCCCTGTCCTGCTTAGCTTCTGAAATCTAATGGGATCTGACACCACAGGGCCACGGTTGCAGGCTTATATTCATAGGGTTTCTCAGTTGTATGTTTTCTCTGATGTATAAGTAGTGTTCACTAATCAGAGAAAGCATTCCTGTATTCTTTACATGCGTAGGGACTCTCACTGGTATGTTTTCTCCAATGTAGAGTGAGATTTTTCTTATCAGAGAACATTTTCCTGCATTCTTTATTCGCAAAGTATTTTTCACCTGTACGAGTTCTCAGATGTTGAGTGACATGTGATTTCCAGAAGACGACTTTCTTGCATTCTTTAAATACATAGGGTTTCTCACTTGTATGTTTTCTCTGACTATATGGAGGGTTAAATTATCAGAGAAAGTTTTCCTGCATTCCTTCCATTCATAAAGTTTCTCACCTGTGCAAGTTCTCTGATGCTTGCTGAGGCCTGACTTCCAGTAAATCGCTTTTGCACATACTTTACATTCATCCAGTTTTCTCTCTGTCTGTATTTTCTGGAGAACAGGTACCTTTGACTTCTTACAGAACATTTCCTTATATCCACTGTGCTTTTCCCCTGCATGTGCTTCCTGGTTAGTGAGGTTTGATTTCTTAATGAAAACTTTCTCACAATTGCCACATTTACAATATTTCTCTTCTGTGTGAATATTGTCAAGTTTACTGATTTTTAGCCTTATTACAGAACATTATCCCACACACATTACATTCAAAATTCTTCTCCCTTACCTCACTCATGTTGGGCAGTAAGTGGTAGCTTATAAAAGAATTTCCTGTACTCACTGTACTTTGTATACATATCTTACCTATGAAAATTCTTATGTGTCAATAATCTTGTCTTTGTATTGTAGGATTTCTCTGGCTCAGAAGATTGAAAATGACACTGTGCACTTTGCTTCCTGTAATGCAGACTAAGATGCCCAGGATGTCTGTGGGGTTTCTCAAATAGGTTATGATCATCCAGCCTGCATCTCCTCAGGCTTTCTAGGAAAAGTACATTTTGACATACCTCAAGCTCCTCAAGACTGTTTCCTGAATAGTTTCCTTTTGTTACATTAAGATTTAAAATATGGTTGGAGCTCTCATTAAATGTTTTTCCTCCATCAGTCATCTCTTCATTAGTTGTATTATTATTGATGATTACAACTTGCTACAAATGCCCATCTTGATCTTCAACCAGGGCACTCATTTTCTGGCCAACTACAATGATATTTTTTTAATATCAATATCATAAAGCACATGAGTATTTTTATGCAATTCATGTAGTAAAATAAAGCCTTCTAATCATAATCATTTAGGATTCTGAAATAATATTAACACCTGAAAAAGATATGCTCTTACCCATATTGAATTCATATAACAAGTTACATCAACAGATTTTCCAGTCCTAAGACAGGTTTCTTTGGTATTTTATTTTACTCTGTTGAACATTTGAAAATAAAGTATTCACCTACTTCCCAACTGTAGGTTTTGGCATAGTAATTCTCACCTGCCATTTGTTTTTCCTGTTATTTTTCTCTAGTTCTTTTTAATGCTACCTTTGACATAGTCTTATCTTACTTGGCTCTTTTTTAAAATGTGAAATAGGATCGACTTGTGGATGAACTACTTGTAGGATGAACACGTGGTGGAATAGTCTCCCCCTGAACTGGTATGCAGGTTAGGGAAATAACTGGCATATATGTGAGTGAGATTTTTTACTTTTCCCTGAGGAACTGCAGTAGAATCCTATAGGGATTTCACACTTATATTTCATGGTCAGTTTGATGTCGAGGAAAAGCCAGAAGTTTCATGGTACCAGATCTACTGAACAAGGTGGATAAGGGCACACCATACTGTTTTTGACAGAAATTGCCATGCCAAAAGGAATTTGTGGCACCATGCATTGTCAGGATAGAGGATGACTCCAAAGACACTCAAGAAAGAAGACTTCCAGGACTGGTTCAGAAAGTAGTGAGGACTTTGGCTGCAGTGTCTGATCTTCCTCCTTCTACTTGGTCTACTCTATCGGTGATGCCTGTGACTAGTTTCTAAATTTAATTCATTGAGTTTTTCCTTTACATGATTTCTATTTGTACTTTCTTTCAGAATCTCTTAGCTGAATTTCACATGCAGGTGTTGAATTTACTCTTTTACTTCACTTATCTGTTTATGTTAATCTTCTCTGAGGTCACTGATCACTTTTAAAATGAGGCTTTTGAGTTATTTGGCATTGTATCCATTCATATAACTTTGGAATCAGTGCATAAGAGTTATCAACTATGGATAACTATGGAGTCGTGTTGCCCTGCTTTTTCTTACTTCTTTTGTTTCTATACTGTGTTTGGTGCATGTGTGGGGATATATATCTCTTCTTAGATATCTGGGAGGTCTTCTTAGAAAGCACCCCTCTTTTGTATCTTTAATCCCCAGTACTGCTAGAAATGAGAACACAAATAATCACAGAAAAAGAAAGCAAAAATGAAACCTGGAATTGTATAGGAATATTGTATAGGAATACAATAAAAATAACTGCAGCACTGATGAACACAGAAAAGAATGTACCAGAAAGTATAGAATAAACAATGAAGTTAAAAAATAGTGAACATTAAAAAAAGATAATAAAGAAATGGAATACAGGAAAGTGCAGGGAAAGGAGGCAAGGAAAAAAAAGAAGAAAAAAGGAAAAACAAGGAAGAGGGAGAAAAAGAAGACAAAGATAAAAGTACAAAATGAAGAAAAGAGTACAGTAATAAAATTGGATAAAGGTAGGAAGAGGAATAAAAATAAAAAATTTTTAAAAAACACAGTAAAGTAAAAACACTAACAGTATAGTCAGGGAAAAAACAAAAACAAAAACAAAACAAAACAAAACAAAAAAAAAAAAGAAGAAGAAAGAAAACAAAGAAATGGAGAAACTTTGTTCTGGGTCCTCCAGTATGGGAATCTGCCAGGACTGGGGTTCAGCACTGCATTGTAGCTGGAGTCTCCTTTCATTCTTCTCTCTTCCCAGCTTACCAATTGGAGCTGCATTCTGGCTAAGGGCTGCATTCAAGATTATGTAGTCAGGGACAGAGCTACATGTATGTTAGAAACTTTCATTCATTTTTTAAGAGGGGCAATTTCAGGCCAGAATACCCATTGTGGTCTGTGGGGCAGGAAGAATCCCAATCATTACAGAGGCTCCCCAGTTTGCACACGTAGGGATAGCAAATATGCAAGCTAACAGGCATCCCCCTGAGTGTGGCAGAGGGTGGGAGACCTGTGAGAACTGGGACTTAGCCTGCTGGTGTCCGTGCTTTCATACCCTGCCCAGGAGTGAACCACAGGTGATACAGAGGAGGCTGGGAAACCCGGTAATCATCTGGAGCTGGACTTAGTCACAGCTTAGTTTTGCTTAAGCAGCAAAACATGTATGGCAGGGAGGTGGGTCTGGAGTCTAAGCAGTATGCTGCCCACTGACTCAGTATTCCCATTCTCTACAGTAATACACAAGTGATGGGGCTCACTCCTCACAGCTGAGGATGTGCCCACTGACACCATCACCTCCATGCACTGCTTCAGCTTGTCAGGAATTCCATGCTGACCCCACCCATCTCCATGATTGCCTCCTGGCTCCACCTCCCATGCAGACACTCTGTCATGGTGCCCACAGCCTCCTTGGTTTGTGGTTCTTCTTTGTTTTCAGGTCCCCAGAGTAGCTCAGGCTTAGTCTCAAACAATAGGCCCCTCTCAAGATGATGCCTGCTTATCCCACTCCCACACATAGGAGTCTATGCAATGGATTTCTTTCCAGTGCCAGTCAGCCCTGCAGGAGGAGTCACTTTCAGACAAAATCACCATACTGGATTGAAAGCTTACAAGAACTTCAGGTTTCTTCTGTGACAGGATTGCTAGTCTATTGTCACCTGGGCTGTGTGCACTCTCTAGGCTTACCTTCTTGGTGGGATATTGGGGTCCTTTTCTCATCCAAAGATTTGGAGCTGCAGATCCTTTCCTACTTTTTTCTGCGTTTCCTTTCTGTTTTTCCACTTGCTAGCTGTTCTAATGCCTCACAATTCTCAATGTTCTTTCTCTCACTCACTCCTTGGAATATGGAGTATCTTTAGCTAACCTGACTCTTCTTCACAGAGTAGTACTACTCTTCACAGAGTAGTACGGAGAAAACTTCTAATTTTACCTTGGAACCTCCCATGCTCTGTTCTCACATTTTCTTGTCAATTCCAAAGGTCACTGCTACAATAACTTTACATATTGGCTATAAGGTACTGATTTCCAAATTTTATCTTCATTATACTCAAGACATCTGACAAGTATTTAGTTTATATTAACCTATGTATTGTATACCTAATTGGGAAAATACTCATCTCAAAATTAAATTAACTAAGTAACATCCCACAACCATGCCTGTTAACTTGTCTTGCTGTGGGGTCTGTCATGTTGCTGTAATGTGGAAAGCTATGCTACCCGCATTTTAGACATGAGTAGAGCCACCCATGGTGGATAGGTTTCAGCTGAGCTTCCAGACTAAGACAGATGAGAGAGAAGGACCCGGCAGCCTACTCCTGAAATAATTAGCCATTGAAAACTGCATAAATAGCAGAGAAACACTGTCAGATATAATGCCAAAAGATGACCCCTCAGGCTGGAAGGTATTCAAGAAATGACTGGGGAAGGTTTGCCTCCTCAACATAGAGTTGAGCTTAATGATAGGAATGAAGTAAAGTCCCAGGGAGCTCCTTTTGCTGATGTGGCATGATTCAAAATGAGAAGAAACATAGTGACTGCAACAATTGGCTCAAACATAAAAAGATTGTGTGCATGGCACAGTGTTGTATAGTATCTTGTTCTGTTGTATACAGCGTCACTATGAGTCACATCTGACTCAATGGAATCCAACAAGAACAAATAACACTTTCCTTACAACTGAACTTTAGGACTGCAGTCACTAACCTTTTTGGCACCAGTGGCCTATTTTGTGGAAGACAAGTTTTCCATGGACCTGGATTGGGGTGATACTGATCTGACAGGAGGAGTGAGGCAGTAGTTCAAGTGATGGGGAGCAGTTGGAAACACATAGTACTTGTCTGTGGCCTAATCATTGGGGACCCCTGCTTTAGACTGCTCTTTATAAAAAACAAACAAAAACAACAACAACAACAACAACAATACACCTTACATTTTCTTTCTGTCTTCCTAGTAAAACATTCTTTGTAGTTCTGATCTACATGGAAACATTATTATGCTTATTCACTTTTTTCGCTCCACAAATATAAGTTCTGGAAGAGAAGATGCTTATGTGTGATCGCTATTGATGTTACCACAATTATAAAACAACTACCTGAGAGACTCTGGTTTTGGCTTCTGCTATAATCCATGGCCCAAATTTGTCCCGTAACTGACAGATCAAAACAGATTGTGTAATGCAGTGCCCCAAGAAGAGGAGGCTATTGAAGTTCTCCAGCGTCACGTCCCTGTAGAGGGTCCTCTGAGCATCATCCAGGTCTTGCCACTCCTCCAAGGTGAAATCCACAGATACATCCTCAAATGACACCAACCCCATTTCTGGTTTGTAGGGTATCCCATATCCTCCCTGTGGAGCTCCTCAAACCCTCTTGTCAAAGGGCAATAGAGGTTGAGAAAGAGGCAGCGGGTCCTCTCATCCAGAGGAAATAGAACTGAGAGACTGACTGCAAGACAGCTGACAGACTTGAGCATGGACATTTAAAGGTATTTCTTTCTAAGCACTGCAATAGGTTGATCACAGGAATTTTTGTTTATTGCATTTATATTTTTACTTGGTTCACAAATATTTTTATTCTCCTTGTAACTTACTTTTGAATGTGAATTACTTGTTCATAAGTTGTTTAATTTCCAAATAACTGGAATTTTCAGTATATTTCTCTTAAAGTTTTCTGATTTAATTTCAATATTGTTAAAGAAAAGTATGCAATAGTTACAGTAGTCCCTCTTCTCTATGAGGAATACTTTCTAACACTCCCAGTGGATGCCTAAACGAGAAGACAGTGTTAGCTCTCTAATGTCTCTCTATATATTAAGTACTGAGCATGCACTGTTGCCATAATTTTTACAGTTTAATGTACAACAGGAAAATTAGCACACATTTCCTTTCTCTTCTTCACGATTTCATGGATAGAAAATATGAATTTTCTTAGCATAGATCTTAGCAACTTCAGCATACAACATTTTTTCTTTCCTTAGCAAGTTGAATGCTTTTATCTTGTTTATTTTTATGATATTGGGGATTGAATATAAAGCCTCAATCACACTTGGCAAGTGCTCTATCACTGATCACCACCCTGAGCCCCTTTATTATGCTTTTTTAAAATCTTTTTCTTTCTTTCCTTTTCTTTTTTTTATTTTATTTTTATTTTTTGTCTTTAGATAGGGTCTCACTAAGTTGAACAGACTGCCTCTGGCATCAATCGCACAATCCCCCGGCCTCAGTCTCCCAAGTTGCGGGGCCCATAGGCATGTACCAGGGCACTGGGTTCTACCTTTTCACTTATAGGGAACATTTGCTAGCTTCCTTTTATCATAGCTGAATTGGCAGTATTACCACTCTTAAACTTTGCACTTATTAAGTAGAATAAGTGTTACTTGAAGGTGTACACTGTGATATCATGACAGTTGATCTGAAAACAGTGGCAGCTACTGAGTGACCAACAGGTGAGTGCCACCTAAACTGTGAATACAATGGCAAAGGGGATGGTTCAGATTCTGAGCAGAGTGGAGAAGCATGGTGGCAGACTACATTTATTAAGTTAATGAATTATTTCTGGAATTTCCATTTGGTTTTTTCAAATTATGGTTGATTATGGGTGACTAGAAGTTACAGAAAGTGAAACCACTGATTTAGGGATAGGAATCACTGTACATGATTTTAACGTATTTAAATTCCCAGAATTTTCTTTCTTTTTTTGGGGGGGGGCTCAGTTTTTGGTCTGTGTTGGTAAATGTTTCATGTATACTGGAGAAGAATGTTTAATCTGCCTTGGTTTGATATAGTTATTTCTCAAATATCAATTAGGTCAAGCTAGTTGACAATAATATTCAACTGTTTTGTATTCATGAAAAATTTTTTCTACTTGGTTTATCAATTACAAAGAACAGTGTAAGAATATTTGATTTTCATGTATAAATTTATTTATCCTTTCCCTTATATTGGTTCATATATATTGGTTTTGGCTTCATATATTATATTAGGTAAATATACACTTGAGATTTATATGTATTTTTGGTCACATACCCCATTTATCATTTGGAAATGTTCTTTATCTTTGGTAATAAATCTTTGTCTTGGGATCTACTTTTTCTGAAATTAGTATTGCTATCCCAGCTTTCTTATGATTAGTATTTGCATGGTAGACCTTTCTGTTTATAATCAGTATCTCTATATTTAAAGTGGGTTCTTTTATAGACAAGGTATAATTTATGTAGTCCCAGAATGGCAAAACAATGATTCGGTTTAATTCTACAATTGTGTTACTTTTTTTCTTATCTATTTTTTACCTTTTTCTTCTATTTCTGCCTTTTTTTTTTTTTGCATTTCCACAGTTCATTTTATTTCCACTATTGATTTATTAGTTATCCCTCTTTATTTATTTATTTATTTACTTTATTTATTTTATTATTTTTTTTGTGGTACTGGGGGTTGAACTCAGGGCCTCGCGCTTGCATGCTTTGCAAGTGCTGGACCACTGAACTGCGCCCCCAGCCCTTTTTTTTTTTTTTTTTTTTTTTTTTTTTTTTTTTTTTTTTTTTTTTTTTTTTTTTTTACTTTTTGAGACAGGGTCTCGCTAAGTTATGCAGCCTACCTCTGGTCTTGAACTTGTGATCCTCCTGCCTCCGCCTCCCAAGCCGCTGGGATTACAGGCGTGTGCCACCACACCTGGCATCCTCTTTATTTTAAGAGGTTTTTCTATGGATTAGCATATGGGTCTTTATTTTCTTCAGTTTCCCTTCAAATAATATTATACTTCCTTACTTTTGATGGAAGAATCTAAAATGGTATACTTCTCACTATTATCATAAACTTGGCTTTTCGCTATGTTGTTGTTGTTAGAAACAGCATAATGCATTGTTATTAGGCATCTGATTTTGTCAGATGTCGAAAGCTAAGCAAGGTCGAGCCTGGTTAGTACTTGGATGGGAGACCGTCTGGGAGTACTGGGTGCTGCAGGCTTGGGAGAAGGACCTGGCAGGCTATTCTCAAAACAATCAGCCATCTAAAAACCTATGAACAGCCCAGGAGCACTGACAATAGTGCTAAGCATGCCACAGTATTGGGTAATATTTTATTCTTTTGTACATGGAGTCTCTATGAGTTGGATCTGGCTCAGTGGCACCTCACAATGACAACAATTGTACAATATAATGGGTTTCACTGAAACATTTTCCTACATGCACCTAACATACTTTGATCATATTAACACCCCTATTATTACCTTTCTTTATTCTTCATCTCCCTTCCCTACTCTTCCTTCTCTTCCCAAATATTCCCCCTTTTACTTTCATGTTCCTTTTCAAAAAGTATAGGCTCTGCATATGAGAGAAAACATAACATTTATCTTTCTGAGAATGCCTTATCTCACATAAGATGATGTTTTCCAGTTCCATACATCTTACTGCAAATGACAGGATATGTTCTTCCTTGTGGCTCAATAACACTCTGTTGTGTGTATATTCCACATTTTCCTTATTTATTTATGCATTGATGGGCACCTAGGCTGATTCCAGAACTTTACTATTATTAATACTGTAATGGTAAGCATTGGTAGGCAGGTATCTCTATTAGATGCCAACTTTGATTCCTTCAGGTATATACCCAGGAGGGGTACAGCTAGATCATAAGGTATTTTTAGTCTTTTGAGGAACCTCCATGCTGATTACCAGACTGGGATAAAGAATTTGCCTTCCCATCAATGGCTCTTTTCACCCCTCCATCCTTACAAGCATTAGTTTTTTTTCTGCACTTTGGTGATAGCCACTGTCACTGAGGTGAGATGGAATCTCTATATAGTTTTGATTTGCATTTCCCTAATGACTAATAAAATTGAACATTTTTTCATGTATTTTATTCACCATTTATACTACTTCTGAGAACCGTGTATTCAATTTATTTCCCCATTCAATTATTGGATTACTCTTTTAGTGTTTAAATTTTTGAGTTCTTTATATAGTCTGGATATTAATCCTTATCTGATGAGTAGCTGGAAATATTTTCTCACATTCTATAGGCTATCTCTTCACTCCACTCTAGTAATTGTTTTCTTTGTGGTGCAGAAGCTTTCTAATTTGATGAGATCCCATTTGTCAATTCTTGCTATTATTTCCTGAGCTGTTAGAGTGCTATTTGGAAAGTCATTGCCTATGCCTCTATCTTGAAGTATTTTCCTTCCGTTTTTCACTAGCAGTTTCAAAGTTTTGGGTCTTATATTAAGGTCATTGTTCCATTTTGAATGAGTTTTTTTTACAGGGTGATAGACAGGGATCTAGTTTCACTCTTCTGCGTATGGATATCCTTTTTTCTTAGCACCATTTGTGAAAGAGGCTGTATTTT
Source organism: Pedetes capensis (assembly GCA_007922755.1). Lineage (NCBI taxonomy): Eukaryota > Metazoa > Chordata > Mammalia > Rodentia > Pedetidae > Pedetes > Pedetes capensis. The sequence goes on from VMDO01006712.1 coordinate 13,605, forward strand.
CTCCAATGTGTTTTTGGCAACTTTGTTCAGAATCAAATGGCTGTAGCCTGTGTTCTGAGTCCTGTGTTCTATTCCATTGGTCTACATGTCTCTTTTTGTAATGGCACCATGCTGTTTTGTTACTATGGACATATGGTATAATTTGAAATTTGATATTGTGATACCTCCAGCACTGCTCTTTTTTGCTCAGCATTGCTTTGGTCATTCGGGGTCTTTTGTGCTTCCACATGAATTTCAGGATTGTTTTTGTATTTCTGTGAGGAGTGTCATTGGAATTTTAGTGGGATTGCATTGAGTCTGTAGATCGATTTTGGTAATATTGCCATTTTAACATTATTAATTCTGCTGATCCATTAACATGGGAGGTTTCTCCATCTTCTGTGTTTCCCTCAATTTCTTTCTTCAATGTTTTATAGTTTTCATTCTAGAGACAGATCTTTTAACTTCTTGGTTAGGTTTATTCCTAAGGTTTCTTTTTCTTTTTTTTCCCTTTTTATTTATTTATTTATTTATTTATTTATTTATTTATTTTTGAGGTGATTGTATGTGGGATTGTTTGCCTGATTTTTTTTTTTTTTTTTTTTTTTTTTTTTTTTTTTTTTTTTTTTGCAGAATTGGAGGTTGAATCCACCCTTGCATACTTTGCAAGTGCTGTACCACTGAGCTGCACCCCCAGCCAATTTTTTTACGTTTTGAGACATGATCTCATGAAATTACACAGACTGCCTCTGGTCTTGAGCTTGTGATCCTCCTGCCTCTGCCTTCCAAGTCACTGGGATTACAGGCATGTGCCACTATGCCCTTCTAAAAGCTAATGAATTTTTATGTTAATTTTGTATCCTGCTTCTTTGCTGAAACTGTTTATCAGCTCTAAAGGTTTTCTGGAGTCTTTAAGGTCTTTTAAGTATAAGATCATATCATCAGCAGATAAGGATAATGTAACTTCTTCCTTTACTATTTGTGTCCCTTTATTTTTTTTCTCATGCATATTGCTCTGGCTAAGGTTGTAAGGACTATATTGAATAAGAACAGAGAGAGTAGATATCCTTATCTCATTCCTGCTTTCATTTTTCTTCCATTCAGTATTGACTATAGATTGTTGTTGTTCAGTGTTGTTGAGTCAGACCCAATTCATGGATACCCTATGTACAATAGAATGGAACATTACTCAACACTGTGCCATGCACACAATCTTTTTATGTTTGAGCCCATTGTTGTAGCCACTATGTTTGTTTTAATTTTGAGTTGTGTCACATCAAAATAAAAGGAAATCTCAGGGGCTTTATTCCATTCTTGTCATTAAGGTTGAATCAACTTTGAGGAAGCAACACTTCCCCAGTCATTTCTTGAATGCCTTTCAGCCTGGGGGGCTCATTTTCCGGCACTGTATTTGACAGTGCTTCTCTGCTATTTGTAGGGTTTTCAATGGCTAATTGTTTTGGGAGTGAGCCAGGTCCTTCTCCCTAGTCTGTCTTAGTCTGAAAGCTCAGCTGAAACCTGTCTACCATGGGTGGCCTTGCTGGTATCTGAAATACTGGTAGCATACCTTTCAGCATCACAGCAACATGCAAGCCACCACAGGACAACAATCTGACAGACACATGAGTGACTATAGATTGTTGTTGTTGTTTTCAGGTGCCATTGAGTTGGTATCCGACTCATAGCGACCCTCATAGGGTTTTCCATGGCTGACTGTTTCGGGATTGCCTTGGGAGTGGATTGCCAGGCCCTTCTCCCATTTTTGCTGTGCTGGGAATTGGACTTGGGTCCTCAGAGACTGCAGAGCAGCGCTCTACCAACTGAGCTAAATCCAAGCCCTGACTATAGATTAGTCATATCTAAACTTCATTATGGCAAGGTATGATCAATCAATTCCCAGTTTCTTCAGGGCCTTTATTATGAAAGGGTGTTGCATTTTTTCAAATATCTTTTCTGCATCTAGTAAATGATTGTGCCATCCTTGTCCTTGGTCCTATATATACATATTACATGTATTGATTCGTGTATGTTGAACCATCCTTGCATCCATGGAATGAAACCAACTTGATCATGGAGTATAAGCTTTTTGATATGCCATTTAATTTTGATTTGGAAGTATCTTAATAAGGACTTTGTATTTATATTCATTAAGGAACTTGGTCTATAGGTTTTCTTTATTTTATCCATTTCCATTTTTGGTATTAGCAAAATACTGGATTTGTAGAATAAGTTTGGAAGAATTCCTTCCCTCTATATTTTATAGAGCCTGCAGCGGTAGCCCTGTGGCATCTGATCCCATCAGATCTCGGAAGCTAAGCAGGGTCAGGCCTGGTTAGTACCTGGATGGGAGACCACCTGGGAACACCAGAAGCTGTAGGCTTGGGACAAGGACCTGGCAACCCCCTCCCAAAAATCAATCTGCCATTGAAAACCCTATGAACAGCAGAGAAGCACTGACAATAGTGTTTCCCCTGTTGTACAGAGGGTCGCTATGAGTTGGATACCGACTTGACGGCACCTAACAACAACAACAACAACAACAACAACAACAACATATTTTATAGAAGAGTATTGGTATTAGTTCCTCTTTAAACATCTGGTAGAATTTAGCAGAGAATGTGATTTTTTTTTTTTTGAGATTTTAAATTACTTCATTCTTACTGCTTGTTATTGCTTCTTATTGATCTGTTTAGGTTGCTTAAATTCTCTTGGTCCAATTTTGGTCAGTCATATATACTTCTAGAAATTTATCCATTTCTTCTAGATTTTCAAATTTCTTACAATATAAATTGTCAAAATATTCTCTAATTGTCCTCTGAATTTCAGTGGTAGGCACTGTAACATCTTTTTTAATTCTAGTTTTATTAATTTGGGTCTTCTATATCTTTCTTTTGGTTACTTTGGCTAACAATTTGCCTATCTTGTTTATCTTTTCAAGGAACTGACTTCTCTTTCTTCATCCTTTGTATTGTTTATTTAGTCTCCATTTCACTAAATTCAGCTTTGATATTTATTATTTCTTTCTTTCTACTAATTTTGTCTTTGGATTTTTCTTTTTTTTTTTCTGCAACCTTGAGGTGCATCATTTATTTATTGGGTATCTTGCTGATATTTTTTAAAAGTAGGCACTCATGGCTATAAACTTGCTTAGAACTGCCTTCACTATATCCAAAATGTTCTGTTAAACTGTACTTTCATTTTCATTTTACTATAGAAAATTTTTAATTTCCAATTTTATTCAATGACACATCAATTGTTTAAAAGTGTTTTGTTCCCTCTTCATGTGTTTGTATATTTTTTTGTAGTTTCTCTTGCACTAGTTTTATTTGATTGTGATCTGATAGGGTATAAGAAATCATTTAAAAATGTTTATATTTGCTAAGTCTTGCTTTATGGCATAAAATATGATGGATTTTGGAGAAACTTATGTGGACTGCTGATAAAAAAAGGTGTATTCTGGAACTGCTATATAGAATATTCTTCAGATGTCTGCTTGGTCCATTTGATGAACGGTGCAGTTTAACTCTGAAGTTTCTTTGTTGATTCTCTTCTGGATGATATATCTATCGATGTAAGTAGGATGTTGAAGTCACCCACTATTATTGTATCTGGAACTATGGGACCTTTTATGTCCAGCAGTCTTTGTTTATGAAATTGAGTCCACCAACACGTGGTACATATGTAGTTATAATCATTATATATTCTTCATGGATTATTACATTTATTGATATTTAGTGACCTTCTTTATCTCTTGTGACTAATTTTGGCTTGAAGTCTACCTTGTTAAATATGAATATAGCTACTCCTTCTTGCTTTCAGATTCCATTTTCTTGAAATATCATTTTCTATCATTTCACTTTCAGTATGTATATGCCTTTGCTGGTGACCTGAGTTTCTTGCATACAGCAAATAGTTGCATCTTGTTTTTCAATCCATTCAGCCAGTTTGTGTCTTTTAATTGAAGTGTTAAGACCATTTAAATGTAGAATTATTGAAAGGTATGTAGTAATTTCTCTTGTTCATATTAGAGGTTTGCTGTTTTACTGAATTGACAACAATGTTTAATTCTTTCCTAATTCTCATTTGTTTTACTATGAGACTTTCCCAAACACTCATGATTGTATATATCTTTCTTCCTCTTTTAGGTGTAATATTCCTTTAAGTATCTTCTGCAGTGCTGGCATAGTGATCATGAATTACTTTAGTTTATGTTTATCTTGGAAGGTCTTTGTTTCCCCTTCAATTATAAAGGATAACTGTGAATGGATATAGTAATCTTGATTGGCAGTTATTTTATTTCAGAACTTGAAATACTCCAGTCCATGCTTTTCTGGCCTTTAGTGTCTTTGCTCAGAAGTTTGCTGTTATTCTGATAGGTTTGCTTTTGTAAAGAACTGATGCCTCTTTCCTGTAGCTTTCAGTATTCTTCTTTCATTCTGTCTTCTTGTTATTTTAACTATAATATGACATGGGAGAGGTTCTTTTCTGGTCATCTCTACATGAAATTTTAAAGCCCTCCTCTACTTGTATATTCATAACTTTCCTTAGATTTGGCAAGTTTTCCTGCTATAATTTCATTGAATATGTTTTCTATGCCTTTAGTTTGCACCTCAGCTCTCTCTTCTACACCAAGGTTTGGAATTCCTGAAAGTTGTGGTCAGGATCTCTTCTCTTCTCTTCTCTTCTCTTCTCTTCTCTTCTCTCTCTCTCTCCTTTTATTATTTTTTTCACAGTAATGGACATTTGAACTCAGCCCCTTGTACATGCTAGGCAAGTGCTCTACCACTGAGTGGTGACTTAGTACCTGTTTTAGTTTTATTTTGAGACAGAGCTTTGCTAAGTTGTGTAGGCTACCTCTGGCCTTGATCTCATTATCTTCCTGGTTCAGCCTTCCACTGAGATTGCAGGGGTGTGCCATAGTGCCTAGTGATTTTTTTTTCTTTACTGCTATCTGAATGTAAAAATTCCTTCACCTTGTTTTTAACCTCTTGCATTCTTTCTCTCACCTGGTCCAGGCTATTGGTGATGCTTTACATTGAGATTTTTACAAAATTTTATTTATTTAACTTTTCAATTCCATGTTTCTAGTATGTTTTTCTTCAGAATCTGTGTGTTTGATGAATTTCTCATCCAATATGCTGAATTTTTCATCCACGTCTTGAATTGACTTCTTTGTTTAGCTATTTATCTGAACCCTCTTCAAGGCAATTGATCACTTTTTAAACCACATTTTTGAATTCTTGGTCTGATGTTTTAACCATTTCAATATTTTTGGATTTTGTCATTGGATTGTTGTGAGCTTTTGGAAGTGTCATGTTGCTTTGCCTTTCATGTTTCTGTGTAACAATTTACACATTTGTTAGGAGGGAAATCTCCTCCCCTTTCTCCTCCTGTCCTCCTCCTCATCATCCTCCTCCTCCTCATCCTCCTCCTTCTTCTTCCTCTTCCTCTTTCTCTTCTTCTTCTTCCCCCCACAGGGGCTCTCTTGAGGGTCCAGTACTACTTGTAGATCAGAAAACAAACTGCCATAAAAGTAACAACAGCAAAACAAAGCAGATGTAGAAATATAATAAAAATCAATTAAAGAAAATTACTACCAATAATCATAGGGAGGAAAGGGTCAAAAATAATGTAAAATAAATATGAAGTTAAATATTATTAAACGTTTAAAAATAGAATGAAATAAAGAAGGAACAAGGATAGGAAATAAAAAAAGCAGAAGTGAAATTAAGGAAAATAAAAGAAGGAAAGGTAAAAGAATGTTAGAAAGAGAAAAAGCAAAATATTTTAAAAACGCAAAATAAAATAAAAATAAAAGTAAAGAGGGGAATAAAAATTTAAAATAAGATTTTTAAAAATAAAATAAAAACAATATTAAGAATAATATTTTTAAAAGTAAAACACAAAGCAAAAATAGCAACAAAAAATATCCCCCAAAGAATTAGATGAACTTATTTCTGAGGCCTCTAATGTTGGAATCTGCCAAGTCTAGGGGGTAGTGGGTTAGAGCAGTAATTCTTCTCTGTTCCCACTGTACAGGTTGGTGCTGTATGAAGGCCAAAGCCTGGGTCTTTCATGGGCATGTAGCATCAGGGAAGCATTTATTTTAGAAGTGGTTTCTTTGTGTGCTAGGAACTATTGCTGGCCTCAGTGAGTTTTGCAGCCTGTGGAATGGGCAGGTTCTCACACATTTCAGAGGACTCCAGTTTGTGCACTATGCAGAGGCAAATGTCCAAGCCAATAGGTGTCCCACAAGTACATTTGAGACTTTGGAGAAGCTAACAGAGCACTGAGCCCTGAGGGGGGACCCAAGGAAATTTGGCACATTGCCTGCAGTTATCAGTGCTTTCAGACCCTGCCTAGCAGTAAACTTTGGAAGAAAGCTATAGAAATCCAGCAATCAGCCTTACCTGGGCACAGAGTTCTTAGTACCACCGAGCAGCAAACCACACATGGGAGGGAAGCAGCTCTAGAGGCTGAGCAATCCACTAACCAGGTACTCAGATCTCTCAGCTTCTGCAGTAGGCAATGAAGGTCACTCCTTACAACACTGGGCAGGGCCATCTTCCATTTGCTTTCCACTGCTTGAAATCTCTGTTGCCTAAACTCAGGGAGGGTGTGATCAATTCTCCTCCTCTTTAAGACTACTTCTTATGGCTATCTCCCACTCATTCACTGTGACAGGGTATCCCTAGGCTCTGTGCCTTGTGATTTTATCTTGTTTCTAGGGACCAAGAGTAGCTCAATCTCAAGTATTAGGTCCCCCTTCTCGAGATTGCATCTTGTTATTGTACTTGGAGAAATGGAGAGCAATGCTATGGATTTCTTCTCCAATGCTAGCCTATCACACAGGGGGAATTACTGCCATAGTCGACCCCCACACTGGATGTAAGGCTTGTGAGAACTGTGGGTTTCTCCTCTGGATAGGACTGTCAGTCTGTTATCACCAGGGCTGGTTTACCTTATGGTTATGGCTTCAGTTCTTCCCACCTCTAGGAAGTCACAGTTGGAGTTTGGGTCTATTTCCTACTTTTCTGTGTGTTGCCTTTCTATTTCTTGTGCTTTTAGCTCTCCTGTTACCTCTTTCTTGATGTGCTCTTTCTCTCTTTCTCTCCCCAGAATATTGTCTCTTCTTTGTTACTCTGACTGTTCTCATTCATGGAGTAACATGGAGAAAACTAAATCCACTATCTTACTCTAGAGCCCAATGTCTTTTTTCTAAACTCCTTGTCCATGTTTCAAATTGAGCTTTATATCTTTTTATTATTACTCAAAGGAGTTATAAAGACACTGAAAGCCAATTTTTATATACTTTGCAAATATTTTCTCTGTTTATGATTTGCCTATTTATTTTCTTAATAATATCTTTTGATAAGCAGTAATTTTTAATTTGGTCAATTTTTAAAAATATTTTTTATTTTCTATGACATAAGAAAACTTTACTTATCACCAAATCATCAATAAATTGCTTCATGTTTTTCTCTAAAAATATGATGTTTAGGTCTATGATCTTTCTTCTTCGTCTTCGTCTTCATCTTCGTCTTCTTTTTTGTGGTACTGGAAATTGGTCCCAGGGCCTTGCACTAGGGAGTGCTCTACCACTGGGTTGTTTTGGTTGTTGTTAGGTGCCATTGAGTTGGGTCCAACTCATAGCAACACTCTATGTAACAGAATGAAACACTCCTTGACACCGTGCTCTGCATGGCACTATGTCAGTGCTTCTCTGCTATTCATAGGGTTTTCAATGCCTGATTGTTTTGGGATTGCTTTGGGAGTGGGCTGCCAAGTCCTTCTCCCATTTTTGTGGTGCTGGGAATCAAACCCAGGGCCTCAGAAAGCACAGCACAGCACTCTTATTAACTGAGCTAAACTCCAGCGCCAGCCACTGGATTACATACTTTTAAAATTTTTAGTTTTTAGACAAGGTCTTAATAAATCATAAAGACTGCCTCTGTCCTCAAACCTGTGATCTTTCTGCCTCAGCTTCCCAAGTCACTGTGATTGCAGGCATGACCAGCACATTCGGCTTTGAGTTAATTTTTGCATATGTTATGAAATACATATCTATTGAGTTTTAGTTTTGGTTATTTTTTATCTCTAGAAATTCTTTTTTGTTCTTTAAAAATCAGTATTATTTATTATATATTTATATATTATATATTTACTAATTATTTCTGTTCTCTACAGATATCTTCAAGTTTGTTTTATTTCTTTAAACACAATCAGTATTGTTGCTTCATATCATTTGATAATTGTAATATCCACAGTATTTGTGCATCTGTTTCTATTGTTTATTGTTTCTGTTGGATCTCAGTCACAGAGTTACTTTTCCTTATTTGCCTTTTCATTATTTACTGTATGTTGGACATGGTATTTGAAAAGCTTTTGTGGAAGTAATTTGAGATCTATGATGAGGTACCTCCTTCTGGAGAAGATTTACATTTGCTTCTTTCAGTCACAAGACTGTATTAAATCAATTCAAGTAATTTGAGGTTGGACTTTAATTCTACTTCAGAGTTTTGTTTTGATTTTGGTTCACCCTTATCTTGGTGGTGGCCCTCACTGGAGTGCTAGCTTATTATAGGCAGGATTCCTGTCTGGGATGAGTTATGGGATGATTTCCTTTCCCTTCATCATATGAGCTGTCAAAAACAAGTTTCTGTCTTTCAAGGATCAGAAAGTACTCATAAGGCAAAGGCATATTTGAGTTAATGGGACTACGAGTTCTATTTTTCTCTCTCTTTTTCTTTCTTTCTTTTCTTTTTTTTTTTTTTTTTTTTTTTTTTTTTTTTTTTTTTTTTTTTTTTTTTTTTTTTTTTTTTTTTTTGCTGTACTGGGGGTTGAACCCAGGGCCTTGTGCCTACATGCTCTGCAAGTGCTGGGCCACTGGGCTGTGCCCCCAGCCCATTTTATTTTTTACTTTTTGAGACAGGGTCTTGCTAAGTTATGCAGACTACCTCAGATCTCGAATTTGTAATCCTCCCGCCTCCGCCTCCCGAGCCACTAGGATTACAGGTGTGTGCCACCATGCCTGGCCTATTTTCTTTCTTATGGGCCTAGAAATTGTTTTCTGTCTCATCCTATTGTGTGTGTATGTGGATATGTATACATAAATGTATGTTTCTGAGACAGGGGATTGCTATATAGCTCACACTGGCCTTGAACTCATGATTCTCCTGCCTCAGTCTCCTAAATGTGGGATTATAAGCATGTGACACAGTGCCCAGCCACTGTCATTTATATTTTTAAGAAGATTTTTTTTTTTTACATTTTATCTGGGATCTTCAGTTATTTTCATCAGGAGTTGATCTGCATAACTCAGTTGTCAATTTTTTATCTGGGTCCCAGCCTCCCCTACCTAGGAATGATTAATCAGTTGCCTAACAAGATTTGGTAAAAAATGTATCCTATCCATGTGGGTTTCAAATGTCACATTTATATTATCCTCAGTAAATACATTGATCCGTTTCTGACCTTTCTTGCTATTTCATTCTTTTTTCTTTAATCAGAGTGGAAATTAATGGTTAGGGACCACCATGAGAAGTCCACCTATCCTTTCTTCCTTCTTTGGCCTCTGTAACTAACAGACTAGATTGTTCAGGTGATGGGAAATTACTTCACTCAGATATTGGCTTGTTGTTAGGAATCATGGAGTGAGGTCCAACTCATAGCAACCCTATGTACAACAGAACAAAACACTACACAATACTGTGCCATGCCTAGCACTATGTCAGTGCTTCTCTGTTATTCATGGTTTTTTTTTTTTTTTTTTTTCCCCTGTGGTACTAGGGGTTAAACCCAGGCCCTCACGTTTGCATGCTTTGCAAGTGCTGGACCACTGAGCTGCACCCTCAGCCCATTTTTTTACTTTTTGAGACAAGGTCTCACTAAATTATGCAGACTGCCTCTAGTCTTGAACATGAGATCCTCTTGCCTCCACCTCCCAAGCCGCTGGGATTACAGGCATGTGCCACCGTGCCCAGCTGATTCATAGGGTTTTTGATGACTGATTGTTTCAGGATTGTTTCAGGAGTGGGCTGCCAGATACTTCTCCCATTTTTGTGGTACTGCAGATCAAACCCAGAGCCTCAGAGAGAACAGAGCAGCACTGTACCAACTGAGCTACATGCTAGTTTAGGATATCTTTATCTACTACTCATGGGAATGTAAAATGATACAAACTTTAGCACAGAAAATTCAGTTACATTTTTATAAAACTACTTATGCATTTATGCTGAGGAACTGGGTTAAATAAACCCTTCTTTACACATCCACGTAATGGCAATGGAAAATTGTGAAGCTATAAAAAAACAGTGAGAAGATCTCTATGAACAGGAAAAGAGTTCTATGAAATATAGATAAATAAAAAGTATAGCTGGATGTCATGGGGCATGCCTAAAATTGCAGTACTTAAGAGGCAGAGGCAGGATTGTGAGTTTGAGGCCAGCTTTGGCTACATAATGCGACCCTGTAGCTAAGTAAATAAACAAATAAATATGTAAATAAAGTTAAAAATTAAAAATGTAAACTGAAAAAGAGCTTGTATGCCGAACTGCTATTTGTATGAGAAAAAAGAACTTATCAAATCTAAATGTATAATCTAAAATAACCTACAGAAAAGGCTAACTCAAGAAACTTTGAATTCTTTACTCCATATGCTTTCAATAGGATACAGTCTAGGGAAAAAAAGAACTGTAAGGAATTCTTGAACTACACTCAGTTCTAGTGGCTGGCTGTTGGCAGTGGTAATTCTAAAACTACATTGCTTACATTTAAGGATTGAACAAATGAGTACATATATTGATTTTGTTGAGAACCAAGTTTCTCCTTGTGGGAGAAGGGAGATATGAAACCATGATATTGGAGGAGAAGGTCAACAGGATAAGTATATCATCCCAAAATATTTCCCCACAAATTACTTATTAATTACAGAGGAGGAAATGACAACTTTATATGGGGAAACTGACAGACACTCTCTTAAATACGAGTTCAAAGTCAGTATCACCAACACTGAGACAAACTACCATTGTATGCTTTATGATGCAAGACACTAAAAAGAATACAAGATAATTTCTGTGACATTTCTGCCAAAAATGTATAATCTGCATTGAATACTAAGGAAATATCAGGCATGCTTTTTGAAGAACAATGTATAAAACAATTGCCCTGTGTTCTTCAAAAATACCAATGTCATGAAATTCAGAGGCTAAGAAACTGTTCCAAATTAAAGCAAACTACAGAGACTTAATATTTAAATGCAATTCATGATCCTAAATGAGATGCTGGCTAAGGAAGAAAATGGGACAATTTAAATATCAGCTGTATATTATGTTACAAAATTATTGTTAAATTTTCTCTGCTTTATTAATGAGTTATCAGAGGAGGTATTGTCCTGGTTCTGAGGTTATGCACATTGAAATATTGAGGGTAGAAGGGTTTGTTTTCTCCATCCTACTCTTAAATGCTTCTAAAATATTAATAAAATATGCATATATGTATATATTCAGATACATGCCAATTAACATATATCTATATATCTATATCTATATATATATATGAAGTGTATGTGATAAAGGAAGTGTAAGAAAAGGTTAAAAATAGGTGAATCAGCTGGGTGTGGTGGTTTCTGCTTAGAATTCCAGTGACTCAAGAGGCAGAGACATGAGAATTCCAGGTTCAAGGCCAGAGGCAGCCTGTGTAACTTAGTGAAACTCTGTCTCAATATTAAAATATATATATATATATATACATATATATGTATATGGGCCAAGGATAAGTATGTGGACCAGTGGTAGAGCTCTTCCAAAGTATGTGCCAAGCCCTGGGTTCAACCGCCAAGTACCAAAAACAAACAAACAAACAAAAAAAAGGTGACTCTGTGGTTTTCAAATGTATGAAGAAGGTGGCTCACTTCACCACAGTGTGGCACATATCCAGGCAGCGATCAGTTACAGCCCAGAGGAGGCAGACATCTGATTGATAAGCCAGAATGTTATTGGGAGATCTAGGGAACTCAGGTAGGTGGGTCCAGAGTATGGGCCTGGGAATCTGGCAGCAAAAAAATCTTTGTATTTGTGGTATAAAATAATTTATATCTGACACTGAAGTTATAGGAAAGAGGATGTTATTGTTAGGTGCTGTGGAGTTGGAGTTCAACTCATAGGAACCCTACGTACAATAGGCAAATCACTATTGTCAGGGCTTTTCTGCTATTTGTAGGATTTTCAATGGCAGATTGATTTTTGGGAGTGGGTTGCTAGGTCCTTCTCCCAAGCCTACAGCACCTGCTGTTCCCAGGCAATCTCCCATCCAAGTACTAACCAGGCCCCACCTTGCTTAACTTCTGAGATCTGACAGAATCAGATGCCACAGTGGTAGGGCTGCAGGCAATAAAGAGTATAGAAAAGGTTTATTAAAAGGTAGTACACCTTTAAGGAATAATTATAGAGAAAATTGAGGCATCTGGAGAGGCTTAGGTAACTCTGGAAAGGAATTGGAAAAATCTGTGTTTCCAGGGTGACTTGGCATAAAGATATTTCTAGTCCCTAGGGGAAAGTAGGGACTGGGATTTAGCTCAGTTGGTAGAGCACCACTCTACAGTCTCTGAGGTCCTGAGTTTGATCCCCAGCACCCAAAAATGGGAGAAGGATGTGGCAATCTCCAAACAATCAACCGTTGAAAAGCCTGTAAGGGTCACTGTAAGTCAGATATGACTTGGGGCAGGTAAAGAAGCCAGAGAGAACAGAAGAAGTAAGCAGGCTTTTTAGAAGGAAAAGTGCCTTGGACAGACAGAGAAGCTGGCCAGCATGAGAGAAGGGAAGGCATACACATGGTTGCTAAAGAGAGGAGTGAAGAACAGAGGGCAAGGAGCAGAGATAAACAACCAGGAAGAGAGAGGAGTGGAAGAAGAAGAGAGAGAACATGGGCACGTGTTCCTTCTAATTTTATTCAAACTAAGGCATGTCCAGTGTGACTTTAGCTCTGGGTGCCTAGTGTGATGTGGGCTTAGGGTGTTTTTATTGTAAATGGTTCAATGGCTTGCATTAGGGTATAGGACCCATTAGAGAATATCTTTCCAGTGTCCTCAGAGACATACATGGCTTCATTCATCATGGCCAAATGTCAGGAGCCATTTTAAATCCCCTTTTCCTCCATATTGCCTGCTAATGGCTGAGCTAGCTACCAACAAGAACATGGTGCAGATACAACTTTAGGACACTGGTCAAAGGTGGCTCAGGAGAAACTATATTAAACAATTTAAAAGATTCCAGGAATTATAATTTCAAACTCATTAGATGGACAATTATTAACAATTTTCCAATTAAAGTTTGAGGAAATAAAAACTCCCACGCATTGCTGGTATGAAATAGTGAATTAGTACAATCATTTTGGAGATTAATTTGGTTATGTGCCAGTCTTTGTTGAAATAGGATACATAAACCACAGAGTTATTTGAACATGGAAATTTTAATATAAAGAGCTATTAATTCTAGTGGATGATATAAACTAATAAGGGACCTGTAATAAGAAGTGAACTCTAAAGAATATAAGCCTATCAGATACGGGGAGTAGTCACTATCCTTGTGGCTGAAATAGGTACCCAAGGGAGAGGTCACACTGCTCACAGCTGTGATCCACACCATGTTGGAAAGGGTATGACATGGCTGCCTGGATGACAGAGAACTCATTGTGATACCACACCAGTGAGACTTGCTCTGGAACTTGCTGGAAATCTACCAGCACAGGGGGGCTTCTGAGGAAAGTGGTTCACAGTGCCTGACTGGACCACTCTGCAGCAAAATCACCTGAAGGGCTTTCCAGGGCAGCCATTGACTACTGGGTCCTGCTGGCAGCCATGTGCTGCAGAAGGCTGGTTGTGCAGAAGATGTGCCTGCTTTAGGAGCTACGTATCACAGAAGCTGTCTACACCATAGAAGCTTGCCAAATTGGCACACCAATACAAAGAAGCAAAATCTTTTCTTCATATAATACCATTTCATCGCTCTCTACTAGAATAGCTTAATGTTGTACTGGCTTGTTGTTGTTGTTGTTGTTGTTGTTAGATGCCGTCAAATTGGTATCCGACTCACAGCAACCCTCATAGGGTTTTCAATGGCTGGGTGCTTCGGGATTGCCTTGGAAGTGGATTGCCAGGCCCTTCTCCCATTTTTTTGGTGCTGGGAATTGAACTTGGGGCCTCAGAGACTGCAGCGCAGCGCTCTACCCAATGAGCTAAAAGAAAAATATTGAAAGGGCCCAAATACACTTTCAAGGAGCTTGCCAAAAGTATGAATTTGGTTGTTGTTTGGTGCCATCGAGTTGGGTTCCACTCATAGCAACACTATGTACAACAGACTGAAATACTCCCAGCACCGTGCCATATCTGGCACAATTGTCAGTGCTTCTCTGCTATTCATAGGGTTTTCAATGGTGGATTGATTTTTTGGAGGGGGTTGCTGGGTCCTTCTCCCAAGCCCACAGCACCCAGTTTTCCCAGGAGGCCTTTCATCCTAGGACTAACTAGACCTGACCCTGCTTAGCTTCTGAGATCTGATGGGATCAGATGCCAGGGTGGTATGGGTACAGACATGAATTTGGAGTCTATTAATAATAAGATGGCATAGGTTACATAGAGAAAAGTTTCAGATGTGTACACTGTGCCACTGGGAGACAGTTCTCCAGAAAAGAATGATTTCAAATGTCTCCTGGATCTAGGTAACAGGAATTATTCTACAGTTTTGGGTCCTACTGGGGAGAAATTGGCTTCATAAATCCTTAGGTCCCATCACTTCAAGGTGCCAGATCCCTGGGAAAGAATCTATGTTTGGCCTAGCCTGGGTCATGTGCCCATCCTTTGGCTGTGATATTACGACTCCTGGCTTAACTACAGTGGTGAGAAATGGGGAACAAGATAGTGTCCCACCACCACCATCTCCAAAAGGAACAGTATTTATTTATGAGCAAGTATAATAGATTCTGAGCATATAAAAACCAACTGATACTTGCTGAGACCAGAAAACTTGACCTGTAATTTGGTCTTTTTTTTTTTTTTTTTTTTTTTTTTTTGGTACTGGGGCTCGAACCCTAGGCTTTACACCTGCTAGGCAAGTGCTCTACTGCTGAGCTAAATCTCCAGCCCCTTTTTGATTTCTTCATGAATGATGGCTTTGATGTCATGCCATACCTTGTCTTGTCCTCCATCATTAGTGTCTAATGTAACAAACCTGTTCTTGAAATGGTCTTTGAACTCTGGAGGGATATACTCAAGGTCATATCTTGTCTTTCATGTACTTGTTCTAATTTTCTTCAGTTTCAATTTGAACCTACATGTGAGCAGTTGATGGTCTAAGCCACAATCATCAACTGGTCTTGTTCTGACTTTTGATCTTGAGATTTTTTCTCATCTCTTTCCACAAATGTAGTCCAGTTTGGTTCCTGTATGTTTCATCTGGTGAATTTCATGTGCTTAGTCACCATTTATGTTGGTGAAAAAATGTTTTTGCAGTGAAAAGGTCATTGGTCTGGCAAAATTCTATCATGTAATCTCCAACTACTGAGCCTTCTTCTTTGTTTCCAACTTTTGCATTCCAGTCACCAGTAATTATCAGTGTATAATGATTGCATGTTCAATCAATTCAAACTGCAGAAGGTGGTAAAAATTTTCCCTATCTTCATTTGCTGCCATAGTGGTGGGTGTATCAATTTGAATGATTATCATATTAACTGGCCTTCCTTGTAGGTGTACGGATATTATTCTATCAGCATTGTACTTCAATATAGATCTTGAGATGTCTTTTTTGATGATGAATGCAACCTCATTTCTGTTTAATCTGTCATTCCCAGGATAGTAGACCATTTGATTATCTGAATCAAATTGGCCCATATCCATCCACTTGAGCTCACTGATGTCTAGAATGTTGATTTTTATGTGCTCCATTTCTCTTTTGGTTATTTCTAATTTTTCTAGATTCATACTATGTACATTCCACTTTCCAATTATTAATGGATGTTTACAGTTTTTCCTTCTCTTTTTGAGTCATGCCACATCAGCAAATGGAGGTCCCTGGGGCTTTACTCCATTCCTGTCATTAAGGTTGACTCTAGTTTGAGGGGACATGTCTTTCCCAGTTGTCTTTTGAGTGCCTTCCAACCTCGGGGAGTTCATTTGCCAGCACTATATCTGACAGTGTTTCTCTGCTATTCATAGTGTTTTCAATGGCTAATCACTTCAGGAGTGGGCTGCCAGGTCTTTCTCCCTACTCTTTCTTCATCTGGAAGCTCAGCTGAAACGTGCCCACCATGAGTATCCCTGATGATATCTGTAATACTAGAGGCATAGCTTTCACCATCAGAACAACACATAGACCCCCACAGTATGCCAAGACATGTGGGGAGCATTGAAGTAGGAGAAGGTAAATGTGATTCTCAGGTAGGCCAATATCATTACTATGTTTGTTACCATTTATGGATTGTCAATATGTGTGAGGAATTAAGCTTTACTGTCACTGTGTATTCGGTCCTTTATGTTTTCAGAGGTTACAGATCTATTAAATCTACCATAGATAAAAAGAGTTTTACTATAAGAATAGAAAGGAAGAAAGGGAGAGAGGAAGAAATGAGGAAATGTCAGTCAGGACCCTACAACAGCTGGCCTCATGAAGACCTATTGGAAACATTTATTACAGTTGAAGATCCAGCAGTCATCCTCATGGTCCCCTGAAGCTCTGGTGATTGAAAACCTGCTGTTGACATGGTGGTTAGGCCTCAGGTGCTCTCTCTCTCTCTCTCTCACCTCTGTGTTTCTGCTTACACAAGGTTACTGCAATCACCTACTCATGACTACCTCTAGGGGCTCGAATGAAGTCCAGATATTTTTGGTAATAAAATGTAATTGGGAGAAAATTTTAGTGTGTGTTGCATTTAGAAATAATAAATACAGCTTCATGGAACTTTTGTTATAGGTGTGTGTGTGCGTGTGTGTGTGCGTGTGTGTGTGTGCATGCATGCACACACACATGCCTGTGTTCTGGGTCATAATGTAAAATATATTTTTGCTATTAACAATACTGAAACAATCAGCCACTGAAAACCCTACGAGGGTTGCCATGAGTTGGACCTGATGCTACAGCACCTAACAACATTTATTATCAGTGCTTGTCTGCTATTCATAGGGTTTCCAATGGCTAATTGTTTTTTCAGGGTGGACTGCTAGGTCTTTCTCCCAAGCTTACAGCACCTGGTGTTCCAAGGCGGTCTCCCATCCAAGTACTAGCCAAGCCAGACCCTGCTTAGCTTCTGAGATCTGATGGGATCAGACACCACAGTGCTACGGCTGCAGGCATCAACAACATTGTTAGAAAATCCTAAAAGACCATCAAGACTAATTCTATAAGGCATTAAATCTTATCACATAGATACATTTTTGAGATCACCCTTTATTAATTCTGGGGTTCTTATTTGAATATAATTTTGTACTTTTGCCCAGTCTTCCACTCTCTTAGATAATCTACCCACTCCATCCTTTAGCATTCACAGCATGTCTCCTGATAAATACTTACATCTTTGAATTCTTCTCTGAACTTTCTTTCACTACAGCCTAACTTTTCCTTCAGGGAATCTGCTTCTCTTTTGGTCCTTACAAATAATTGTTAACTTCCTGCACCCCCAGACCACTAGGTCTTAAGGTAGGATGGAAGTCTTTATCTATACTTCTCATTGCCATTTGTAGAAAAAAACTCATTCTCTTCTTAAAACAAACACAAATACAAAAATACTCCCCTAAAAGCCTATTTGCTATTGCTCAGGTCTAGTGCTATGTAGGTGGGACCTGCACAAGGCTGTGTAGATGATTGTCAGCAGAGGAAGTGTACCATTTTCCAGTTTGCAGAGACAGAAATCATCTTCTAAGATTACCTTGAGCAAGGTTGCATTTGTCTAGAGTTGATATTTTAACTGCTATGAAGGGACAAGCTGGATGGCTTTGCAGCCACCCTTGTCAAATTATACCTTATCTTTACTGTCGTTAGCTATAACACTTCCCTCATTTGGGGGAGGTTTTATATCAAACCTAATTCCTGTCTCTATTGCTGCCATGGTCTTCCATCTTAGTGATATCAACAACCATTCAAAGACCAATCATTTATAATATTACCACTTCTAAAATGTCTTTATCAAGCATCTTACTATTAACCCCTCTTCTATCTTTCCATATCGCACCTTGGTAGAGCTATTTTGGCAATTCTTCAGGCCCATCAGCATATCCCTTCAGCATTCTTACCTTGAATAAAATCCAAACCCTAGTTTAGTCTGATATTTGGCCTCTTCTCTTTTACAATCCAGGTACTGAAAATGGGTAGATAAAATGAATGACTGTAAGGACTCTTGGCACTCTTTATGTCTCCAATCTTCCTAATGTGTGCCCAATATGACTTGACAGTGCACTGTCAATGACTGTTAGTGGTCTGAGATCTTACTGTACTTGTAAACCAACACAGTAGTTTACCAAGGTTTTATGAATGACAGCAAACACACAAAGACTCCTGGGTCCCAGACAGAGTTTTTAGTCAAGGCACATCAAGCAATATAGGCATTAGCACATTTATAGTCAATTCCCCTATACCAACATACTACACACATGAGTCCAGATAGATCCCTGCACATGCCATAGGTTATGTTCAGGAGTGGAACCCTGAGACCAAGGATTCATATTATGGTGGATACTAATCAGGCCTCCCCTTTACTGCAGGGGGAGATAATATATCCATTTTTCTAAGGCTGTAAATTGTTAACATCCTTAAAAAATAATTGGAAATAAAAGGAATCAGTACCTCTACTTGTAAGACATGCAAAGCCATAGGAGATGCATAGCTGTTGTCCATTATTACTTAAGTCTAGACCAAAATCACAGACTTTCTAAGGCTCCTATGTAAGTTCTCAACTTATATGTGGGATCCCATCTCTTTTTGCTCACTCCTGGACTTCTCTCTTCTTAATTTCTGTTCTCTACTAGATCATTCACAGCATCATCAGCCACAACTGAATGCTGTAATAATTCCCATAATCCAAAAATGATAGAAGAGAAAACCTTTTTTTCAGTTCTAGGGGGTTGAATCCAGTACCTCACCTATGCTAGGCAGGGGCTCCATCACTGAGCAACACCCCCGGCCCTTTTTGTATCTTTTATTTTGAGACAAGGTCTCATTAATTTGCATAAGTTGCCTCTTGCCTTGAACTTGTGATCCTCCTGCCCGTCTGCTGAGTTGCTGGGATTACAGGCATGTGCCACTATATCTGGCTAGACAAAAATGTTGGCCTCACCCCTCTGTCCTGCATCTGACTTACTTATGTTTCCCTCTGAAAAAGTCATCTATACTATGTCATCTTCTTCACCTTCCAGTTTCTCTTAAATCTACTCTGGTCAAAAAAAAAAAAAAAAAAAAAAAAAATCTACTCTGGTCAGGTTGTATATCTACCTCTTCATGGAAATGGGTCCGGTCAATGCTATGAGTAACATTCATGTTGGCCAATGCTATGAGTGATCTTCATGTTCCGTAATCTAATGGTCAGTTTCAGGTCTCCCTTTTTAAATGTAATGTTTTAGTCAGTATATAAATTAATGAGTTTCTTAGAGTGCCACTCTGCACACTCTGAGGCCCTGGGTTCTATCCCTAGCACTGCAAAAATGGGAGAAGGAAGTAGCAATCCACTCATGAAATAATCCTAAAACAAATCAGCCATTGAAAACCCTATGAATAGCAGAGAAGCACTGACATAGTGCTGGGAATGGCACAGTGTCAGGAAGTGTTTTATTCTGTTTTACACAGGGTCACTATGAGTTGGACCTGACTAGATGGCACCTAACAACATTATGACATTTCCAGACATGAATACATAGTATGTGCTCATGTTCACCTGCTCCATTTCCTTCTTATGACCCTTCTTCCCCCTCCTGCAGGTCCCATTCCTCCCCACAATCTGTGCCCCTTCTACTTGCTCAGGTGTCATCTTGATTGACTTCTTAGCAACATTTGATACAATTAATTAATCTTATCTTTCTGAAACAAATTTCTTCACTTGGCTTCCATATCCTCCTGATTTTCTTCCAGGTCAATAGCTACTTTCTTCCTTTCAGTCTTCTTTGCTCAGTCCCGTGTTAATCTCCTTTTGTATGATGACTTTGTACTGTCCATGCTTTGATGACTTTTAAATGAATTTCTATGGCCCAAGCCTCTCCCCTAACCAAAGAGTCTGAGATGTGGCTGTATATTTGGCTTTTCCTCTTAGGTGCTTACATTCTTATTCTGTTAATTCCCACCCCAATGCCATCCACAACACATATCCTGATTCTCCTGGAGTCTTACCTACTTCAATAAAGGCCATCACATTTAACCTTGGAGCCATGCCTAATGAGTTCTTTTTCTCATATCCACATATACAGTACATCAGTGACTCCTATGAATTCTACCTCAAAAATATATTCAAAATCCAATCACCACCCCCACCACTAATATTCTAATACAAGCTACAATCCCATCTTCCACAGATTATTGCAATAGAACTTGCCACCAACATTATTCTTCATGCAGTATTCAGTGTTAACAATAAACAAATGAACAAATAAAAAACAACTTGATGTTTCCCTAATACTTTCCCTAATACTAAAAATTAAATCCAAGGTCCTTGTCATGGCCTCCCAGGGCTTCCAGAGTGAGTAGCCTTGAACGACCTCTCAAACTCCAACTACTATTGCTCTCCTGCTTACACACTTTACCACAGCCACATGAACTCTTTTCAATTCCTCAGTTCATACATACTCTCTTGGAAGAACCTTTGCTTTCACAGTTCCTGCCACATGGAAAAATTTTCCCCTAGATATCTGCAAACTCACTTTCTCAATTCTTTCCAACTTCTGCTTGAATTTCTCTTCGGTAGAAAGGCCTTTGAACACCACATCCAAAAATTGCACAATCTGCCTATTACTCTCTCTGTCTGCTTACCTGCTTATTTATCCTTATGACAGTTAGCATTGACATTATATAGCTACCGAATTGCATCAACTCTGAGATGTTTATCAGTTGAAATGTTCTATTTTATGCAACCATCAAGAAAGAGAAACTCTGACAAATAAAATTGGTATCTTCCTTACCACTTGCAATTTTTACTTTTTATTCACTGAAAGTACTCTTCTAGACTTATTTAGACATGTTTTTTAAAAATCATATATACTTCACACACACAAAAAGGAAAATATAAGCAAAATAAATGAGCAAAGCCACACCTAAAGCACCTTTGCCTACAGCCATACTACTGTGGTGTCCGATGCCATCAGATCTCGGAAGCTAAGCAGAGTCAGGCCTGGTTAGTACTTGGATGGGAGACTGCCTGGGTACACTAGGTGCTGCAGACTTGGAAGAAGGACCTGGCACCCTACTCCCAAGAATCAATCAGTCATTGAAAACATTATGAATAGCAGAGGAGCACTAATAATACTGTTTTACTTGTTGTACATAGGGTCACTATGAATTGGACACTGATTCCATAGCACCTAACAACAACAACTAAAACATCTTTATGTTTAGAGTTGAGTTTTCTAATTCACTCTTCAACTAATATTTGTCTATGTCAATGTTGTCTATAGAATATCTTCCCAATAAAATGCAATAGTTTCATCTGATTATAGTTATCTTACTTTCTTGGGGCACATCAAGCAAGAAATATAGAATTGTGGTAATTCTTCAAATGATGATACTTGCTTTTCTAATATGAAATATATGTCCCATTGCTTTATTTCTGAGCCTAGCTAGTCTACCTAATAAGTTTTCTTTTTCAGCCATATAAGAATACCATCTTTCAAAGATAATTTAAACAGTGCTTAAACTTTACATATGTGGTACCAACAATGTATACAATTTGAGTGTATTATTTTAAATAGTTATGACTAAGTTCCTATAGAAAAGTGACTCTGTGATTAATGTCTAGACACATGTACTAGGAAGATGCCAATGGCTATGAATTGCATTCCCTTTCCAGATATCCAAAACTAAAAATGCTTGTTTTCAAATCAACACAATAGACTAGCCTGCAGCCTACCACTGTGGTGTCTGATCCCATCAGGTTTTGGAAGCTAAGCAGGGTTGGGCCTGGTTGGTACTTGGATGGGAGACCACCTGGGAACAGCAGGTGCTGTAAGCCTGAGAGAAGGACCTGGCAACCCACTCCCAAAAAATCATCAGCCATTGAAAACCCTATGAATAGCAGAGAAGCACAATAGTGTTTCATCTGTTGTACATAGGGTTGCTAAGAGTGGGACACAGACTCAACAGTACCTAACAACAACACAAATAGATTATATGTTTATTATTTACCTCTCCCATCAGAAAGTGAGCACTGGGAGGTTTGTTTTATTCATTGATTATTTTTCATCATTTAGAAGATTATGGAGAAAATACTCCATTAAGTGTAGAAACTCCATGAGTGTTAAGTAAGTGAATAGATGAATTTGTGCCTCCGTTATTAATAGCAACACTCTAGTATGCTGTACTTAAAATTCCTGAGACAGAGGATCTAATTCGCTTGGTTGGTAACAATCAGTGTAAGGTGCCCCTGCTGTGGGCAGATATAATTCCAGGTACTTCGCATGCTTTTCTGTGATCACTAATGCATGAGCAGCCGTCTAGTCATACAGGTAGATGGTCATCTTTGACATCAACACCCACCTCAGAACTTTCCCTGAAGTAATGATCCCTTCTGGGGAGATCTAGAAAAGGGAAGACAGGCTTAACCCTCATAAATCTGTGAGATTTTATTACAATTCTGAAGCCTTCAAAGGAGGCCACGGACAAGGTAAAAACTTCAAGGTGTTAAACAAAGTGCAGAGGAAGGAGGAAATGGGCCTGGTGTGACTAACAACCCTTTGTTTTTTAATTTAATCCCTACTACAACCTTTCATGAGATAAAACTCTTTCAGCATTTTAGAGATAAGAAAATTCAATCAAAGAAATGAATAGGTTTCTAATTCAATGCTACCTGACTAGAGCCTAAGTACTTGCCTTGAGTCCTAGATGTTCAGGTATCGTGCCTCCCTCTTCTCTAGATATTTCACTTTCCTATGTGGTGTGGGTCTCTCCAGGCCCAGAGGTGTGTAATAATACTGAAGGGGGAAGCCCAGCAGTACAAGGGCTACCTAACATTTCCTATAGTTCTCAAATATTAAATCAAGTTTATTTTAATCTCTTCTTTGGCAGAAAAATGCCATATATTTTAATTTGATTTCACATATATACTGCCTAATTCCAAAAGGAATTTAAGGCCACTAAAAACTTTAAGGGTGATATTTCATAACAATCAAAACAGAAAAGGATTGCTGCTTAACCTAGAAATTTAATTTAGCAAAGTGGTTTATTTAAAATGTTCCAGTTAAGCAAGATTTAATTATGCTTTATATTTGTGTTTACTAATACAACATTTCTTCTTACTCATACAGTAGAAAGAGTTCTTGAATGATTTGTCAAGCTAGAAAGGAAGGAGTCTTTGTTCCTTTCCAATGAGATGATTAGTGTTTTCCTGTTACTTTTCTAAATTTTTCAGTCATTTACTAAGCCACAAAAATTATTGAGGGAGAAAGAAGGCAGCGATAGTAATATGATTTAAATTATATTATCTGGGTCAATCACCATTAAAACAAAATACTAATATAGTCTGTTTAATGTGGAAAGAATTAATGTTAATAGGTTAATGGGATTTTTAAGTCTTAGTTTGGTCTGAGGTCACAAAGACCAACAACAAAATAGTGGTTCCCCAAAATCCTGATGTTCTAGACTATCACTATAAAAACTGATTACTTAAGCCTCCACCCATTGCCCAGTTGAATGCATAAGGTTACTGAAGGAGAGAGAAAAAGAGTGAGAGAGAGGGTGATGGGGATGGGGGGGAGGATTTCTTGGAGAGTATTGTTGGAATATTTTGGGGTTTCTCTTATCATGCTTTGTGAAAGGAGAGGGATAATGGACTGTCATTGCCCCCCTACCTTAAGCCAAGCTTGGTAAGTGTTTCAAGTCAACTCTTCACTGAACTTGACCTATGCATCCTGAAGTTGGGGAACATGAAGATATGTAGAAGCTGTAGCTAGAACAGCCCAAGGTGCAGAGCAAAATAGGAGAAAGAGTGTAGTGGGAACAAAGTTTTTTCAGCGCTGATGGGCAAAAGTGCATGAGTGGTTCTTAGTGGACTATAGGTAGGCCATGTGAGAAGGAGCTGGCTTACAGCCCTGTTGCACTGAGTTCAAGAGCATTGCTTAGAAGGGGTTTGACTGATGGGCAGGAGCTAAAGGATACAGTCTATAGCCTACTGAGGTATTGCTTATATCCAGGGACCTCAGAGGGAGGTGTCCAATGAGGAATACCTTCAAGGAACATAGGAAATCACTCTAGCAGAGGAAGAATCAGCATGAGATTCTGCCCCAGGTATGGGCTGCAGGGCCTGCTGACATCACTTGAGCCTAGTAGGACTTGTTCTCTGGCGCCAATACTTCTCATTTGCAGTCCGGGGCTTGGTCATGCCGGAGGAATGGAGAAGCCAGGCCAGGGGCCAGAGGCCTCTGTGACCCTGTAGGCATGGGCTGGTATTGGGGAGAAGCCCTCTTTCATTGAAGCTTGGAAATACATTATGTTAAACTAAGGATTTTGCTCACCAAAATGGGTATCCTCTGATCACTAAGCATGGCTTGAGTGACAGAAAATGCCAGGTCCATTTGAAGGGGTGGAGGGATAATCTCATGTTCTGCTCCCACCCAGTGGAGTAAAATTACCGATGCCTAGTGTTACCAGAAGGGCTGGCATTTATCTCAGTTGGTAGTGTGCTGCTCTGCACACTCTGAGGTCCTCAGTTTGATCCCCAGCACCACAAAATATGGGAGAAGAACCTGGCAGCCCACTCCCGAAACAATCCCAAAGCAATCAGCCATTGAAAACCCTATGGACAGCAGAGAAGCACTGACACAGTGCTAGGCATGGCACAGGGTTGAGGAGTGTTTTGTTCCATTGTACATAGGGTTGATATGAGTCAGACCAGACTCGACGGCACCTAATAACAAAAGCGCTATCAGAGACTTCATACTAGTTGTGCAGAGACACATGATGGGGAACTTTGCAGGCTATCAGGAAAATACATTCTAATTCCATTCTCCTTTTCATTCCAGGGATCTGATGTCTTCTCCAAACAATGTCAAATAGCCTTGAATCACTCTGTAACTACACAATTACTTTCCTTTTCCCCATTAGTTGTTTTAGAATACCTGGGCTTCTTCCTACATATATGTCTGTCCTTTGTGGTCCTCAGCTACACAGCTTTTGCCACCAACAACCTGAAGTTTAGGTACATTTTCATTTTTTTCTTTTTCCCTTCCCTTCCCTTCCTTTCCTTTCCTTTCCTTTCCTTTCCTTTCCTTTCCTTTTCTTTTCTTTTCTTTTCTTTTCTTTTCTTTTCTTTTCTTTTTTCTTTTGTGGTACTGTGGGGTTGAACCCAAGACCTCCTGCTTGCAGGCTTTGCAAGTGCTACACCACTGAGCTGCACCCCCATCCCATTTTTTAATGTTTTATTTTGAGACAGGGTCTTCCTGAGTTATTACAGCCTGCCTCTGGTCTTGAATTTGAATTTCTGATCTTCCTGCCTCTGCCTCCCGAGTTGCCAGGATTATACATGTGCGCTACTGTGCCCAGCCTATATTTTCCTTTTTTAAAAAACAGAATTTAGATTGGGTAGCATGCAGCCTGTAATCCCAGCAATTTAGGAGGTGAAAGCAGGAGGATCACAAATTAGAGTACAGAGGCAGACTGCGCAATTTAGCAGGACCCTGTCTCAAAACTACAAAATAAAAAAAGGGGGCTGAAGGTGAACTTAGTGGTAAAGCATTTGCCTAGCATGCACAAAACCCTGGGTTTGACCTTCTGTACTGAAAATAAAACAAACAAAAAACCCTCAGGATTTATTTTTCTAAAGCAATTTTAGGTTGTAACAAAGTTTTAAGAATTTCCATACTCTATAAGTTTCATATATGGAATATATATATATATATGTATATATATACATACATATATACACATATACGGGGCTGGGATTTAGCTCAGTTGGTAGAGCACTGCGCTGCAGTCTCTGAGGTCCCGAATTCAATTCCTGGCACTGCAAAAATGGGAGAAGGACCTGGCAATCCACTCCCAAGGCAATCCCGAAACAGTCTGCCATTGGAAACCCTATGAGGGTCACTATGAGTCGGATACTGACTCGACGGCACCTAACAACAACAACATACACATATACACATACATACACACACATATATACATATATAACATAATATATATTTTTATGTTATATATTACTTATATATAATATAAAAGGAGGTAGCTATAACAAAAGTTATCATTTTATCCATTTTTAGATGTGCAGTACAGTGGCATTAAGTATGTTCACATCATTGTGCAATGCTGCCATCATCCATCTCTAGTCCTTATTTATCATCCCAAACTGAAACTCTGTACCTATTCAACAATGGCTCCTTGTTCCCCACTCAGTCCAGCCCCTGGTAACTACTATACTATTTTCCATTTCTGTGATTTTGACTATTCTAGGAATCGAATGTAACTGGAATCATTCAATATTTATCCTGTTGCATCTGTCTCATTTCATTTAGCATAATATTTTTAGTATTCATCCATGCTGTAGTATGTGTCAGAATTTTCTCTCTTTTTAAGGGACAATAATAGTCCATTGCATACACTAGATTTGTTTATCTACTCATTCCGTGGGCATTTGGGTTGTTTCCACTTTTTGGATAGTGTGAATGTTTTTTATCACTTGACTTGAAGAGTATTCCACTACCTACTTCCCTAAAATTAAACCATCTGTAACACTTTCATCTTCTGCAGAGGTTTCTTTTTTTTTCCTCAGTATTTATTACATGATACCTACTTATTCTTTGTTCAGAATCTTCTAGTGTTTCCTTGGCTCATCCATACTACAGAATACAAAGCTTTTTTTTTTTTCCTCCCACAAAACTGTATATCAGAGAATACAAACTCTAATTGCACATTGGAATTATCTGGGAAAATTTTAAAGATATTCATTGACCCAGACCTACCCTAGACCTGTTAAACCAGACTCTCTCTGGGTCCTCCAAAAGTGAATCTATTATGTGCTGTGGTTGAACTTGTCTTGCATTCTCTGTCCATTGCTGCTTCTCTGTTCTCACCTTCCCCATTCCCCACCTTGCTCATTGTATTGTAGCCCAACTGGTTTCCCCAGTTTCCACCACAGGGTCATGTAATTTGCTGCTCCCTCTGTCTAAAAATTTTTCCTCCAATATCCATATCCCTCCCCTTCCTCAATTCTTTCAGGATCCTATTGAAGGAAGTTTTCCATAACATCTTAAATGAAATAGCATGCAAATTCCATATGTCTATTCCTCTTACCTTGGTATCTTTTTCTTCTGGTAACTTACACATCTCCAAATATGCATTGTTTTATTTATATTCTGCCTCTTCCCTTGAAACTGTAAGCATCAGTAAAGCAAGGATTTTGTTTATCAACCTTTCCCTATTCACTAAAATAGTGCCTGGCAAAAGGCAGGCTATTTGGTAAGTAAAGGATTAGTCTTGGGATCCTCAGCAGAATACCCAGCTCAATTCAAAGAAGTCTGGAACAGTATAACATCCAGAATTTAATGTTATAATGCTGTATACTATGGGCTTTCAGGATGAAATTAATGTCTCTGAAATGACAGTTATCCAATGTTTCTCATTATTCCTCATGGTCTAGAAGGGGATTGATAGCTCCTTTCCCATGACAGAAATACTCTGCTCTTCCTCACACCATTGGATGGTTTGTCATTTCTCCTAAAATCCTACATCCTAACCCTCACAGATGCTGCAGGGACCCAACTAGGCAAATGACTTGCCTTAAGGCTATGTTTACTGATGAGAAGCAAATTAGTAGTGTAGAAATTCTACAGGGAAAGTGTGTCAGATCACAGAACAAAGTACCAGAGGTGAAATGAATAATGGAAAAGAGAAGAGGAGGACATATCCAGGAAACCCAACAAGGGATTAATTCCACATGTGCAACTCCTGATTGGAAGCAAGTTGGAAGGAAAAAAATAAATTATGACAGAAAATGTCCCTGAGTAGCAAGAGACTGGAGCATACAAATTAATAGAGTGCACCAAATTTTGGGAAAGGCTTTTTACACACACACTTCTGGCCATTCTGGAATTACAGAGAGTAGATTTACTTTCCCTTTTATTTACATAAAATATTAAAAATAACAGCTGATAGATGTGCAAAACAATGGTGGCCACTGAGAACAAGGAACCAAATAAGATGAACTCTATGAATATCCCACTTCATGTCCAGAGAGATTTTGAATATTTTCTTGAAGTTCTTCAAATGTAGCCCTTAACTGGTATTGAGAGGTCAAAATAGACCCCCAGGCAGGTGCCAGACATGAGGCGCTGTAGCACTTACCTAAGCACAGGGACATGTGTTGTGGAGTTTTATTTGACCCCTGAAGTGCAATACCAGTTAAGGTTTAAGAGCAAAAATAGTATAAGGCAAGAAGAACAGAGAACGTGAGAGAGTAGGGAGTAAAAGCACTGTAATTCCTGGGGTGGGGTACAATAAACAAATAAAGCATATAGGATTTGAAAGATTTTGTCATTATATTCCGATAGGATAATAGATTAGTGTAGGTTTAACCATTGATTTAACTGGCAGAATTTAAAATAGGGAAGAAATTCGAAGTTACCAAATATCAAAAATCAATGAAGAAAAATTGACATAGGCAGAAGTAATAAAGGGAGAAAATGATAGCAGTGGAATAGTAAAACATAAGGAAAACATGTAGCAATGAAAACAATAAAATACAATATATCAGTTCTCACTAAATTTTTAACATAGCATAATACAAAATGATTTTGAAATGGAACTCACCTAAAACAAGGTAGCAAAGAAATATTGAAAGTAAAGATTTTAACAAAGATATATAAGTAAATGCAAACAAATACAATATAAATGTTGAAATAGCAATGTCAAAAACATTATATAGAACTGAGTGAGATATTATTTAATGATGAGAGATACAGTTCATTTACATTCAGGAAAGTCTCCTCTCATAATTTATGCATAAAATTTCATGCTCAAAACATAGACATAAAAACAGAAAAAGGTTGTATAAGTACCACTCAATCTTTAAAGAAATATAGTGAGAGAATATATCTTTTTCAGATTTTGATAGATTGTGTAGATAAATTACAAGGACATAGATTATTTAACTAATATAATCAACAAGCTATGAAACAATGTCTTGCATCAGAGAACATATATTCTCTGATGAGACCCATGGAACATTTAGAAAAATCAATCATGTTCTTGGCCACAAAGAAAAAAATAATAAATTCTAAGAAGTAGTGATTTTATGGGCCACATTTTTGATAATAATTCAACATAGAGATAAAAAGATATAATCATCAAAAAATTAACTCCTTGGAAATGCAAATATGCTATTCTTTAGAAAATTGTAAATCAAAGAGGAAATCAAAACCTTAAGAAAAAAATCTCAAAAGAAAAAAACGAGAACTGTTAATATTCAAACCTATGGAACACATTAAAATTGGAAGGAGTTTTATATCCTTAGAAATTTTTATTAATGATAAAAAGAAAGATGAAAGGTAAATTAAAAAGCCATCCAATTTATGATATGTTGTTGTTAGGTGCCATCAAGTTGGGACTGACTCATAGAAATCCTATGTACAAAAGATGAAACATTACCTGACACTGTGCCATATCCAGCACTATTGTCAGTTCTTCTCTGCTATTCATAGGGTTTTCAATGGCTGATTTTTTGGGAGGAGTGGCTTGGGAGGTACTTCTCCCTAGCCTACAGCACCTGGTATTCCCAGGTGGTCTCCCATTCAAGTACTAACCAGGCCCGACCCTACTTAGCTTCTAAGATCTGATGGGATTGAATGCCACAGTGGTATGGCTGCAGGCACTTTATGATATAAGAACAACAAATTACATTGAAAGAAAGCAGGAGGACTACAAATTCTTTGAAGGCAGGAACTTTCTTTTGTTTATTGGCCCCATGTGTTCATTCACTTAGAATAGTGCTCAATAGTTTTTGTGATATCTATAGAAAAAATAGATAAAAACAAAAGCTTATTTTCTGTAAACACCAGTAGATGGCTATCCAGATGATTTTATTGAGACTGGGATGTGGTCAAAGGAGTGAGAATACAAGTGATAAAACCCACGTTCAGGGCCTGGTACTAAACATACTCTATTCATTCTGCTAGTCCTCATGTATAGTAATTTTGTTGTTGTTGTTAGGTGCCGTTATATCAGGTCTGACTCATAATGAACCTCATAGGGTTTTCAATGTCTGATTACATTCAGAATTGCCTCATGAGTAGATTGCCATGTCCTTCTCCAGGTGGTAATTTTAGAAGACACATTTTGCAAACTGGGCACTGTGATGCACACCAGTAATCCCAGAGACTTGGGAGGCTGAGGCAGGAGGATCACAGGTTAAAGACCAGAGACAGCCTGCACAACTTAGTGAGACCCCTTAAAAATAAAAAGGGGCCTGGGGTATAGCTCAGTTGTAGAGCACTTGCCTTGCATGTATAGGGCCCTGGGTTCAACCTCCCAGTACTAGGTGAAAAAAAAAAAAGAAGATATATTGCAGATAGCATGGCAGCAAGCTGGAGGACGGCTCTGTGACTCATCCCAGCCTGATGCGGGCGGTCAGAAATAAACTTTTATTGTGTTGAGATTTAGTGTTTTGTTACCGCAGCCTAACATAACCTAACCTCACTTGCATATGTTCAGCATTTTATCAAGAGTAAATAAAGACTTAAACAGAAAAAAACCTCCTATATACATTTGGAAAGATGATAACATGTACATACTTAAAAATATCATTAGGCCCACATTGATTTTAAACTGCTAGGAACATTTGAAGGACAGATAATACTAATTTTAACTGTGCTAATTCATATGAGAAATAAAAGGAAGTATTCTCAGGTAATTTTATGATATCAATTTAACATTAATACCAAGACTCAATACAGATAGTAGAGTGACAGGAACATGTCATGTAGATCAAATTCACTAATAGGTGTAGATGCAAAATTTTAAAATAAATGATTAATAGAATAGCAGTATATCAAAAGAATGCTATACAGCCAATAATTGATTCCAATAAATGTGTGAATGATTTAAAACCAGGAAATCTTCCAATATAATCACTACATCAATAAAATAGAAGAGAAAAGCCATAAACACAGTATATCATAGATGCTAAAAGTGTTTTTGCTTAAGAAATTCCTAATGCTAAATGTGTAGCCAAAATAAAAAGAAATTACTGAAACATGATGAAGGTCATTTATGAAAACAAACATGATTGTCATACTAATAATAAAAATTTGTATGCCAATTGAAAAAAATTGGGAATGATAGAGGAATAATTTTACTCAAAAGGCCAGTTCTTCCATAATCAACAGACATTTTAAAAGTTATGAAGAGATTCTTAATGAGATACACTCCTGGACAAAGACTATGTGTACTTTTATGTATCATAAATGTATTCTTTTGGCAGTTTTCAAATATGCTATTAGTATTTCTTTCAAATTGCCTTTGTCAAATTTCCTAACTATATGGTTTACCTTCCCTTCCTTTGATAACTTCTATGCAGGTGTCATATGTAATTACATGAAACAGCTTATTGAATCAGACTTGGTTCCTTAATGAATCCAAATCATCATTTTCATCTTTCAGCTTAAGAAATACAAAATGGTTTAATATATTAATAGGCAAAATAAAGACTAGGAGAAGGCAATCCACTCTCAAAGCAATCCTGAAACAATCAGCCATTGAAAACCCTAAGAGGGTCCTCTGAGTTGGACCCAACTTGACAGCACCTAACAACAAGAACAACAAAATAAAGACAGAGCCTTTTCTCCATATACAAGGGACTGAAAAGTTCAGTGCAAATAAGAACCCAATTTCAGTAAATTTCAGTGAATTCCTTTATTGTTCATTGATGTAAACACTTTTGGGCTGAAGTTTTAGCTCAGCTAGTAGAATGGTTGCTCCATATGCTCTGAGGCCTGGGATTCAATCCCCAGCACCACAAAACCAGAAAAGAACCTGGCAGTCCACTTCTGAAAAACAAACCTGAAACAATCAGCCATCCAAAACCCATGAATAGCAGAGAAGCAGTGACATAGTGCTGGCCATGGCATAGTGTTAGGTAGTGTTTCATTCTGTTGAACACAGGGTGGTTATAAGTTGGACCCAACTTGAGGACATCTAGAAACAACATCATAGACATTTTTAGCTTGTGAGTATCTGCTACAAATGTCTTTAAACCAGTAGTCTCCAGGATTATTTTTGTGAATGGCATCAAGAGATAAACAAAACTTTGTGAGCAAAACATAATTTTCACAATAAAAGTTATCATACACTCATATTTCTACATGAGTCAAAAATATTTAATCATAGACCTATAAGTATTTCATGAGATTATAAAATCATATAGAATATTTGATCTAAAAGGGAATGGAAATATCATATTCAAAGTTTTCCTAAAAACAGAAAAGAAAATCAAATAAGCTTTTTCTTTAGGGTAAAATTTCTTCTTTTTCTTTTCTTTTTCGATGGTTCTGGGTATCTAACCCAGGACCTCACACTTGATAAGTAAGGGCTCTACCACTGAGCCACACCCTCAGCCTTAGAGTGCAATTTCGTACAATAACACACAGGTTGTCACTGAGTTGGAAACCTGGAGACTTCACCATAGTTTCTATAGAACATTCACCATAATGGTCTTTAGGCATGCTCAGTCAAATCTAAATCTCAGTGGTAGTGGTGGTGGTGTTATGTGCCTTCAAGTAGGATCCAACTCATAGTGACCCTCAAAGGTTTTTCATTGGCCGATTGTTTCAGGATTGCTTTGGGAGCAACCTTGCTTGATAGCATCGCAACCCACACACAGAAGCAGAAAATTGGAATTGCCTATAATAGTAAGAATTAATAACATTTTGTCTTACTTTCTTCAGTCATTTTTCTGGACATAGATACACATATGTGTAACTCAACTTTCCTTAAACCACATCAGTCTGAAAGTAAGGATAAGATCACTTCAACAGTGTCACTTCTGTTTTGCTGCCTTGTGAAATGCAAGACATGAGCCCTGAAAAATCCTACCCTGTTCCCAACGTGTCTCTGTGGCTTCTAGTGGGTACCATACAGGTTCCCCACGTGGCAGGCCTCAGGCCAGGACAGTTTCATTAGTGCCTGTTTGCTGTTGACTATCAAGAACTACCCTGACACCCTAGAGTGTTCAAGGCTCTACACCTGGCTTGGGCTAAGAGAAAAGCAGCAAAGAAAGACTCTCTTCACCTTGGTGTCACCTTCCCTTACTGCCTGCTGTGAAAGGGTGGTGCTCCAGTGTGTCCCAAGCTTTTGGTTATAAGCCACTCCTACTTTCACAGATAACTCTTTTTGTCTCCCAAGACCAGCTCTGGGCCCCTGAAGGCTGAGCTAGGCAGAGGCAGGCTCCAGGCGTTTGGGGACTCAGAATTACATGGTCTCTCACCCAAGGCTTTGTCTCATAGTCAAAAAAAAAATTTTTTTTTTTACCATAACTCCCTTTTTTGTTTAGAATGAATTATTTTCTAGGTGGTTCCTTCCTTCCCCCAAAGCGAACTGAAAGAAATCCTAAAAGCCACCACCAATTCCTTAGACCTGCCCAGACTTGCTTGTATCTCAGAAGGCAACATACAATCTCAAATGGAGACTTCTTTGCCCCTACCCTCACAATGAGATTCTGCTTTTTGTTTATAGAAATAGGCTGATGCTATATGCTTAGTATTATCTTGTTTTTTAAAATTTAATGCGATATCAAGGATGTTCTTTATATCACTAGAAACATGATTTTCTATTCCTATATAGAATTCTTTTTCATAAACATACCATCATATATTTAACTAGATTATTATTAGACTTGAAAGTTTCCAATTTTCCAGTAAAATATAATTGCAATGAACATCCTTTAATAATACAAATCTTATGTTTCTTTCTGGTTGTTACTATAGAATACCTAGAAATGGAATTGGTCTTGATTTGCACAAGTTACCTTCTAGAAAGGTTGAAATAAGTTTTCTGGTAGTGTATGATATTGTCTAATTTACATGTTAACCCATACTGATCATTACAATGTTTTAATCTATTTCAATTCTCTAGGAAACAAACAAACAAACAAACAACAGCAACAACAATAAAACATGGCTTTTAAAATCTATCTAAATTTGTATTTCTTTTAGAAAAAGCATGTTTGAATACTTTTCCTGATAGCTAATGGTCAGCTTTATTTGTATTTATTTATTTTTTTGCTAAAGATTATGTTTTTGTTTTGAGGCAATGGTTTTAAAATATTCAAAGGTGAACAAAATTAAACACAAACTAATACATAAACAGTAGCCACTTTAAGTTTTAATCAGCTTAAGAATAAAAAGTTAGCCAGGTCCTATGACGTATGCCTGTAATCCTAGCAATTTGGGAGGCTCAGGCAGGAGCACCTTGAGTTTGAGGCCAGAGGCAGCCTGTGCAACTTAGCAAGACCACATCTGAAAATAAATAAAAAGGGGGCTGGGAGTACAGCTCAGTGATGATGTACTTGACAAGCATTCATGAGGACTGGGTTCAAAAGAAAGGAAGAGAAAGAAAAAGAAAAGGAAAAAGAAAAGGAAAAGAAGAAAGAAAAGAAATAAGAAGAAAGAACAAAAGAAAAATTGGCAGCAGAATTGGTGAACTCATGGACTCTTCCCTAATCACATTCTTCTCTGATCCACCAGAGATCATCTTTACTACATACACATGCATGCATACACAAGTGCATATATGCACAAAATTCATATCCTCAAGTATGAGGTGTTATCAAAAGATATAATGAATATTTAAATTAGAAAAATTATTACAGTGAAAGACACATTGCTGTTAATTCCCCTCAAAAGACTTCCCCTGGCTTTGAACACACTTACCCCATATTCTTGTCTTTCTGAAGCAATTCTGGAAGTTCTCTTTTGTGTTTTCTGTGCTTCTGTCATGATGCCTCAATGTCCTGAATCAATTCGAAACATTTATCTTTTACGGTCATTTTGACTTGTGGGAAGAACTCGAAGATACATATTGCTCGGTTGTTAATGAGTCTTCCTCAAATCCTGATGTGATGTTCTTCATGAAGTAAAGCTTCCTGGATTATTTGCTCAGCATAGAGACTTAATGGTGAAAGGATACAGCCCTGACACACACCTTTCTTGATTTTAAACCAAACAGTGTTTCCTTGTTCTGTTCAAATGACTGCCTCCTGGTACACGTACAGGTTCCTCATGAATAAAATTAAGTGCTCTGGTATTCCCATTCTTCACAATGGGATCCATAATTTGTTATGATCTGTACAGTCAAATGCCTTTTCATAGTCAATAAAACATTGATAGACATCTTTCTACTATTCTCTGCTATTGGCTAATATCCATGTGACATGAGCAAGGAGGTTCCTTGTTCCACACCCTCTTCTGAACCCAGCTTGATTTTCTGGCAGTTCCCTGTCAATATACTGCTGCAGTTACTTCTGAATGATCTTTAGCAAAATTTTTCTTGCATGTGATAATGATATTGTTCAAGAATTTCCACATTCAGTTGGATCCCCTTTCTTAATAGGCACAAATATGGATCTCTTCCAGTCAGTTGGCCAGGTAGCTGTTTTCCAAATTTCTTGGCATAGACAAGTGAGCATCTCCCATACTGCATCTGTTTGTTGAAATATCTCAATTGGTATTCCATCAATTCCTGGAGACTTGTTTCACGAATTCCTTAAAGGCAGCTTCCACTTTTTCCTTCAGTACCACTGTTTCCTCAGTACCACAGTTTCCTTCAGCATATTCCTCTTGAAAAGGTTGGTCATCCACCAATTCTTTTTGGTACAGTAACACAGTGTATTCCTTCCATCTTCTTTTGACATTTCCTGCATCATTTATTATTTTCCCTGAAGAATCCTTCAGAATTACCACGAGACTTGAATTTTTTCTTCAATTCCTTAAGCTTGAGAAAACACAATATGTTCTTTTCTTTGGTTTTCTATCTCCAGAGCTTCACACATGTCATTGTAATATTTGATTTTGTCTTCTTGAGTTGCCCTTTGAAATCTTTAGTTTAGGTCTTTAACTTTGTCATGTCTTCCTTTCACTTTAGCTTCTCAAAGTAGAAGGGAGAGTTTCAAGGTCTCTTTTGAAATGTAATTTGGTCTTTTCTTTTTTCTTGTCTTTTTAGTAAACTTTTGCTTTCCCCATGAATGATGTCTTTGATGTCACATCATGCCACCTCTTGTCTGGTCTTTGATTATTAGTATCTAATGAATCAAATCTGTTCTTGAGGTGTTCTCTGGACTCAGATGACATATACTCAAGGCTATACCTTGGCTCTCATACACTTATAATTTTCTTCAGTTTCAATTTAACCGACATATGAGCAGTTGATGATCTGATCCACAGTCAGCACCTGGACTTGTTCTGACTTTTGATATTGAGCTTATCCATTGTCTTTTTCCACAAATGTAGTCAATTTGGTTCCTGAATATCCCATCTAGTGAATTTTACATGTATAGTCACCCATTGGGCTGGGATTTAGCTCAGTTGGTAGATCGCTGTGCCGCAGTCTCTGAGATCCTGAGTTCAATTCCCAGCACCGCAAAAATGGGAGAAGGGCCTGGCAATCCACTCCCAAGGCAATCCCGAAACAGTCAGCCATTGAAAACCCTATAAGGGTTCCTATGAGTCAGATACCGACTCGACAGCACCTAACAACAACAAGAAGTCACCCATTATGCTAGTTTAAAAAAATATATTTGCAATGAAAAGGTCTTTGGTCTGAAAAAATTCTATCATGCAATCTTCAGTATCATTTTTGTCACCAAGGCCATATTTTCCAACTACTGAGCCGCCTTCTTTGTTTCCAACTTTTGTTTTCCAGTCACTAGTAATTATCAGTGCATCTTGATTGCATTTTCAATCTATTTCAGATTGCCAAAGCTGGTAAAAACTTCCTTGTCTTCATTTGTAGCCATAGTGGTGGGTGTATAAATGTAAATGATAGTCATATTAACTGGCCTTCCTGGTAGGTGTGGGGATATTTTTCTATCACTGATAGTATTGCATTTCAGGACAGATCTTGAGATATCTTTTTTGATGATTAATGCAACCCCATTTCTCTTTAATCTGTCATTCCTGGCATAGTAGACCATAAGATTATCTGATTCACAATGGCCCATGCTTGTCCTTTTCAGAATGTCAATATTTATACACTCTATTCCCTTTTGATGATTTCTAATTTTCCCAGATTCCTACAAGGTACATTCCATGTTCCAATTATTAATGGGTGTTTACAGTTGTTCTTCCTCATTTTGAGTCCTGCAACATCAGCAAATGGAGGTCCCTTGGGCTCGACTCCATTCCTGTCATTAAGGTGGACTCTATTTTGAGGACAAGAGAAGGACGTGGCAACCCACTCCCAGAGCAATCCTGAAACAATGAGCCAATGAAAACCCTTTCAGGGTTGCTATGAGTTGGATCTGATCTGATGGCACCCAAGAACAACAACTACTACTT
Source organism: Pedetes capensis (assembly GCA_007922755.1). NCBI lineage: Eukaryota > Metazoa > Chordata > Mammalia > Rodentia > Pedetidae > Pedetes > Pedetes capensis. The sequence goes on from VMDO01006712.1 coordinate 51,298, forward strand.
TGAGGAGGCAACTCTTCACCAGTTGTCTTTTGAGTGCCTTCCAACCTATGGGGCTCATTTTCTGCCACTATATCTGAAACAGTATTTCTCTGCTATTCATAGCAGTTTCAATGGCTAATTGTTTCAGGAGTGGGTTAGCCATGTCCTTCTCCCTAGTTTGTCTTAGCCTGGAAGCTCAGCTAAACCCTGTCCACCATGGGTTATCTGTAATACTGGTGACATAGCTTTCACCATCATAGTATCACTCAGATCCCCACAGGATGGCAAACTGACAGACATGTGGGGGCTTCATATATGTATATATATATTCATATATACATGACTTAAAGCCTGAAGCCATACTGTTGTGGCATCTAATCCCATCAGATCTCCAAAGGTAGGCAGGTTAGGGCCTGGTTAGTACTTGAATGGGAGACCACCTGGGAACACCAGGTGCTGTACGCTTGGAAGAAGGACCCTGCAGCCCACTCCCCAGAAACAATCAGGCATTGAAATCCCTATGAATAGCAGAGAAGCAGGACAATAGTGTTCCACCTATTATACACAGGGTTGCTAGGAGTCAGACACTGACTCAATGACACCTAACAACAACATATGACTTAAAATTACTTATGTTGTGAATGAGTGTCCTAAAAGAATTATTTCCAAAAAAATAGCAAGTACAACCTCAATCTTTAAAGGAGGAAACATAGCCAAATGAAATCTAGAATTTAAACCTACAACTTACATCTTTTTATTTTCCAAACCATAAGGAAGTGATTGGGAATCTACGTGATTTGATCAATTTTTGAAGCTACAGTGATCTCAAAAACCTGTTAGTTGGGCTGAGTGTGATGATAGCACAAGCCTGTAATCCCAGCTCTTGGGGGGCTGAAGCAGGAGAATCTCTAGTTCAAGGCCAACCTGGGCTATACAATATGACCCTATCTAAAAAAACAAAACAAACAAATGTCACAAACAAAAACAAAAATTGAAAAACACTTGCTGAAGGTGAATCTCATATACTCTAACCCCAAAGAAAAGACTGTGTTCCAGAGCAAGTACACCATTTTTTATCCATGAAACTGAAGGACGTTTCCATCAGTATTCGTAACAGAACCAAACATGAAACACATACATTCAGCCCTCTAGTTCCACAGGTTCTACATCTGAGGAGTCAATCAACCTCCAATGGAAAATATTTAGAAAAAAATTATGTGTACTGACCATGTAGGTACACTTTTTCTTGTCATTATTCTTTAAGCAATATAACATGCAGCAACTATTTACATAGTGTTTACATTGTAGCAGGTATTGGGTATTGTAATAATCTAGAGATGATTTAAAATTTTCAAGAAGATGTAAGTAGTTTATATTCAGTCACTGCACCATTTTATCTAAGAGATTCGAACATGGAACCATTGAGCCACAGCCAATCTCCTATAGACATCAAGGAAAGATTATAATTTTTTCCCTATAAACCCTGTTTTAGTCTTCAATAAAAAGAAGTCCCTCCAAAATGTGGTTAATAATAACTTACTCTAATTCAGTGCTTACAAGGTGCCAAGTTCTATTCTGCAGTAATATGTACTGATTTGCAAAACTTCTCTGTAATTCTGTTATGTAGCTTTCTTTTAAATCTCCAATTTACAGATGAGAAACTGAAGCATAGGGAAAAAATAAGTAACTTACACATGTTTGATAAACACATTGTAATCAGTAAAATCTAGGATTTGAATTTTAGCAGCTTGGGCTTTAGAGACTGCTAAAAACTGCTTCTTATAGTAATTGCAATGAGTGGCCCTAAGGTAGTGATCACAGGTGCTAACCTGGCAGAAATACATTTTGGAGGAATCCTGAGCTCTCCATGCCTGGTAGATGTGTTTAATAGTACCAGGCCAGAAGGACGTATTATGATTGCAAATAATTCTATGTTCTTCACCTATCTCTATATATATGCTTTTCTCTTAGATACAAAAATATAATTCAAGGACACATATGATGACCTCTATGGAAAGAATTTCTCTAAAGAAAACATTCAGAATATAGAAACCATTAGCTACAGAAGTGGGTAAATAATGAGAACAAGGGTGAGAATGAGAGGATAGATAGAGAATCAGTGATGCATGAAGTTGACAGTTTTATGACCTTAAGGGATAAGGCTTACTATAGGCAATGAACTATATTGGTTTACAGTTTGATTTTATTCTGATCAAAACTAGGTATCTTTTCAAGCAACCCCCAGCCACAGCCTTCTTGGCTGAAAGACCAAATGGCTGGCTACTAATGTACTGTTGAATGTCTGAGTATGTTTAGATAACTGAGTACAACAGGAAAAAAAGTCACAGGTCAGCCTTTTTTCCCCCCTGTATCAGCAGAAGAAATAAGCTTACATAATGAGCCCATGAGATCGATAGGAAAAGCCCAAGTTATAATGCTGGCCAAAGCCCCATTTTTTGTATTATCCCTCCACTGAGTTGCTAAACTTAGAAAATGAGAAATAGAGAGTGATGGAGCAGTTACAGTTTGTGGAACTTTCTAACCACTGATGCAGGTGGTGCCCACTGAATTTCAAGCTTGGACTAACTTACATATTTGAAATGGAACCCTCTTCTCTCCAAAGTTTGTGGCTAAATTATTTGGAGGGAGCTTTGGCTTCCAATGGCCTCAGAGACTGTGATCCATTTAAGAATAAAATTCTAGCCAGGCACAGTGGCACATGCCTATAATCTATAATTCCAGTGACTCAGTAGGTAGAGGTAGGAGAATGGAAAGTTCGAGGCCAGAGGCAGCCTGAGCAACCTATTGAGACTGTTTCAAGATAAAGATAAAAAAGGGGATGGGGGTGTGGGTCAATGGTAAAGCATTTGCAAAGTACGCACAAAGCTCTGAGTTTAGCTCCCCAGTACCAAAAAATAAAACAAAATAAAATAAAACATAAATAAAAAATAATAAATTTCCAACCTGCCATTTCATACCAAAATAGCAAAGTAATTTCAGTGCTGAGGACTCCATGAATTCATCACAGGGACCTTGATATAAGGACTGAAGACCACTCCCAGAGTTCACTGGACTGTGTGTATGATCCCAAAGTTTTACTTAAGGAAAAGACCACCACCAATCCATATAATAGAGAACAGATTTTCAATAATCCTAATTTATGGGGGCCTAATGAGATTTGATTTGACTTAGAAAAGTTAAACATTTCTTGCTTATGCTCAAAGGTCATGGAGCAAATTCAGTTATGCATATAAACTGGAACTAAAAGATCTTCAAAGTAATTTCTAGACATTTCATAATTTTATAATGTTATGCTGCTCAAATAAGCCTTATCTGAAACATTGTGTAAATTGTCTTGTTTTCTGTAGTAATATTTTTCTGGATAAACTGAAATTGCAAACCAGTTGTTCTTTTTCTTTTTCAAGTATAATCATTTTAAATAAAAAATCCAGTAAAAGGCAGTTCTTAAAATAATCTTAAAATTTTATCAGCAGCTATTTACTTAATCTGGGAGAAGGGCCTGGCAATCCACTCCCAAGACAATCCTGAAACAGCCATTGAAAACCCCATGAGGGTCGCTATGAGTCTGATACCGACTCGATGGCACCTAACAACAACAATTTACTTAATCTAAGGTGGAAAGATTCAGTTTTATCAGAACCTACAACCTGAAAATATTCCAGTTTCCTTATAGAAATAAAAAATTGCCATACATATCAATTAAAAATTTATCCCTAAATAGTAAGCCTTTTCATTTAAAAAAGTCTCAGTAGGGTCTGATCTATATGATGTTTTTATAAACAGTTCTGTAGAAATGCCCTCATATTAATCTAAAAATCAGATTTAAGTACAAACTTCTAACTTAAAAATTTATATATATAGTTTACATAAAAGTGAGCAAACAAAAATATTCTTGCTAAGCCCAGCCTGTCATCCACATGAGACATATAAGCAGCGTAATCACTTGCAGGAAAAATATGTGTTTACCTACAGTGAGATATGATGAACAAATGGCTCAATATCAAAGTGTATTTTAGAAAGGTCTTCTGTGATCACCACAATTTAGCTATTAGGTTCAAAGACATGCTTATTATGTTGCTGGAACAAAATAGTAAAAGGGCATTTTACCGTTCTCTGGGAAGAAACAATCTTATTCTAGGAAACCAGTGGCCACTCAGATGTTAAATTTTAAAACAACAAATAAACAAGCCCTACGCATTCACTTTCTCACATTTTCACCCACACATCCACACCCACAGAGAGTCTAATCCCACCTCTGCCTTTCCAAAGGCATTAAAGGCCAGAAATGCCAATAAAGTTTACAACATAATCAGAGAGGTGATAGGAGGTTCAGTTTATTACTCTAAAAAAGGGGCACAATAGCAGAGGAGGAAGGGATGGGGCTATTTAAACTGATATCCTGAAGTGGTTGTGTCGGAAGTGACGTTTGTGTTAGGCAGAGTGACAATTTCTGTCATTACCAACTCTCTTTGTACAACTGACGACTTGAAGTAAGGCATGAAGAAAGCAAATAGCTTGAGCATGTCAGTGAAGGAGCACTCAAGGAGGAGACCTAGACTTCTACTTCTATCACACCAAGACCTTCAGGGGTCCTGCTACTGACTTTCTGTATTTTTGGTTTGTGTATGAAATGATTTATTCACTTATCCATTCAGCCAGCATTTATGGAATGCTTCCCGTGTTTGAGGCAATGCTGTGCACCAGGGATACAAATGACATACAAGAGGGGAAGGGTCATTGTTCTTACAGTGACTTATCCAACCAGTAATACAAGTTTAACTACTAAAAAACAGAGGAAGAGCACAGCAAAATGAGACCATAACATGGGCTTCTAATTCTGTCCTTATTTTGCCAAGTTATTTACATATTCGGAGTATCCTCTTTAGTTCATTGTAAATAAAATTTTTAAAAGGGATAGGCTAAAAATGGTGGACTGCACATGTGTCCGTTCTTTCTCACTTCTAATTCCTTAAGGAAATAACAAAAACAGTTTTGTTTTTGTTTCTCAAGAATAAATCTGTATCAGTGCTAGAAAATGTGAAAGGATGCCCAGAAAATGAAAGTTTCTAGGAAGATAAACAGAAACAAAATGGAATCAGGTTGATGAAGAAACAAGGTTAAAGAGAACCTTAGGCTAAAACACAGATAAGAGAAAATTGTACAGTGTTGAAGGAATTTCAGTGATTATCCAAGCTCAGAGTCAACACATTCTTGAAATAGCTAGGCCTGTTGGGTACCTTATTCCTCTCTCCCCTGCCATTTACTCTGAGTGGCAGGGATTAGCAGTATGTGCCCCTGGATACAGCAGGAAAATGCTCTCTGGAGGGTGAATAGTCAGCCCCAGGAGGCCAAGGCCTCATCTGAGAATTGGCCTGTCTTGGGAATGCTGAGCTGAGCTGAGGTGACTCCTATGGAAGTCTAGCACATATTTTGTTGTTAGGTGCCGTTGAGTGGAGCCCAACTCATAGTGACCCTATGTACAATACAACAAAACACTCCCTGTCACTGTGTCATGCACACAATCTTTTTTATGTTTCAGTCCATTATTTCAGGCACTGTGTCAATCATCTAATTGAAGATCTTCCTTTTTTTGTGACTTGCCACTCTCTCAAACATGATGTCCTTCTCTAGGAGATATAGAAGGGACAAAAAAGGGAACATGTGTCTAACGACACTCATGGGATCCATCCCATATTAAACCCTTCTTGATGTTAACACCTAGAGGAGGGAGGTCACTGGCTTTGCTGATGTCTTCATGTCTAGACAGAAGCATAGCAGTACCAATGCCCTGCCAAATTTGCCCAATACACTATTAGGTCTCACTTTGGAGGACAGGCTGATTGAGGAAGAAAAGAAATGCAATTCAGAAGAGACTTTCAATAAATCTTTGTATGTCTGATTAAGAAAAGAATTAAAAGACAAAATTACCAACATAAGAAATGAATAAGGGCCTCGTGAGGTGACGCATGCCTGTAATCCCAGTGGCTCTGGAGGTGGAGGCAGGAGGATCGCAAGTTTGAGACCAGAGGCAGTTTGCATAACTTAGTGAGGCCCTATCTCAAAACGAAAAAAAAAAAAAAAGAAGGGCTGTGGATGCAGCTCAGTGGTCCAAGCACTTGCAGATTGCAGAGCATGCAAGCATGAGGCTCTGAGTCCAACTCTCAGTCCTGCAAAAAAAAAAAAAAAAAAACAAGGAAGACTATTTTATATCAATAAGTTTGAAAATTTAGATGAAAGGTAAGGATTTCTAGAAAACATAAATGATTGTGCTTGATTGAGGAGGAAATATAAAATTTGAACAGGTCAATAACCAGAAGAGTGACTGAGATGTAGTCAAAGATCAATTATCAATTTTAGGAAGGCATTGGTCTCAGCTGGTTTTACAGGTGAGTCTTCAAGTCTTCAAGTGTAGGATTTATTCCTACAGAAGATTGGAAGGAAATTGGAAAGGCACCCAAAAAACTTGCCATATGGAACTTGATTGGAAGATATGTGAATTCATCTAGAAGAAAGAAAAATATTTAAGACTATTAGGGAAATTAAAAAAATAGCTGCATATTGTAACATAAAGATATGGTAACTGAAGCAGTATAGCAGTGTTATAAGAGCAGAAAAGAACAAGCAGAACTCAGATCTGAAAACAGACCAATTACATATCAAAATTTAACTTATAAGAAGGGTAGATGTATGTTAGTGGTTACATATTAGTTAGTTCCATAGATAAAACAACTAGATACTAGAAACCCAGCTCCCAACTTCCAACAGAGACATACACAAGTAATTCTAGATTGTTTTAAAAGCCAAACTTTGTAAAAAAAAAAAAAAGTTAATGTGTTTACAAATTATAGACTATTTTATAGTCTTGTTGTGGAAAAAAATACTTCTAATGCATATGAGCTCCCTATTTCTTACCATAGCATGCCACTCTAGCAAGAAAGCCAATACCAGATGTGGCCTCTTGTCTTTAGATCAAAACCATAAGGCCAAATAAGTTTGCTTTCTCCTTTTTTCTTTTCTTTTTTCTCTTCTTTCTTTCTTTCTTTTTTTCTTTCTCTCTCTCTCTCTCTCTCTCTCTCTCGATTGCTTTCTTGCTTGCTTGCTTTCCTCCTTCTCCTCTTCCTCTTCCTCCTCCTCCTCCTCCTTTTCTCTCTTTCTCTCTCTCTCTCCTCCATCCTCCTTCTCTTCCCTACCCTCCTCCTCCCCCTCCTCCCCGTCCCCCCCCTCCTCCTCCTTCTTCATCTTCTGTGATACTTGGGGGTTGAACTGAGGGCCTTGCATATACTTTGTAAGTTCTCTACCACTAGGCTGCACCCCAGTCCATTTTTATTTTATCTTATTATGCAGGCTGCCTCTGGCCTTGACCTAGCAATCCTCCTGGCTCCATCTCCTGAGGCATGCATCACTGCACCTGGGTTTCTCTTTTCTTTATAACTTGAAAAAACATTACACAATATCTAGAAACCATAAGGAAGAAAACTAACAGTGTTGACTGCTTAAAAAGATTAAAATTCATATGATAAAAATACCATGAACAAAGTTAATCTTGGGAAATATTTGCAAAATATATGAAGACAGATCAATAGGTTATTCCTACAAATTGATTTTTCTTCCAAGAGAAGAAAAAGAACATATATGAATAGATAATCCAAAGAAAAAGAAATATAGATGGCAAATGAACAAATAAAGAGCTATTCTCAGTAATGAACAGGAAATGCAAATTATAACAAAATGAAGAGTTTTTTTTCACAAAAATTACTGATATCTGAGATTGGCAAATTTGTGTGGAAATAGATGTTTTCATAGGCTATAGGTGGGAATAAAATTATTAAAGTTTTTTCTGGAGAACCTTTTTGTAATATTTTTTTCTTTGATATAGGAGAAATATCCTTTTAGGAACATGAAGAAATATATATATAAACATATTCATCACAATTTTAGGGGATGAGGGACAGTACTAGAGATCAAACCAAGGATTTCACATATGCCAGGCAAGCAATCTATTGCTGATTTACACCCCAGCCCTATCACAATATTTTTAATAGTGAAAAAAGTAAAAATAATAAATACCCACTAATGGAGGAATAGTTAAATTACGATGTATCTTATATGGACTGCTATGCAAAACTTACTAAAATAAGTCTAAGTACTGATGAGGAACCATCTGAAGCATATATCTGTAAATTTTTTAAAAAGCAAAGTTCCATTTAATCTATAGTTTGAGCTCAATTATGTTAAAATTTTAAAATCCCAAGGCCTATATTTTTATATGTATATGTATATATTAATACATAGAAAAAAATCCAGAAGGATATATAACAAATAGTAATTTGGGGAAAGTAAGTTGGATTATTGTAGATAGTAGGTGCTGCAAGGGGATTTTATTTTTTACTCTATTCATATTTTAAATAATGTTTATAAAGCAATATATTTTTAATAATGAGTATACTTTTAGGCATTGACTTATGTTATAGAATAACATATATAAACTATGTTCCTAGGAAGGTAAAAAATGATAATTTAGAAGTTGTTTGAAACAAAATTTTGACTTTTTTATCCGTATGATCTGTATTACTAAATTTTTCTTATAATAAAAATGCATTCATGTATTGCTTATATACCTTTAAAAATGAGTTCATTAAAAATATATAACTCTAATATAGAAGACATATTGTTAGGTGACAAAACAAAAACAAATTACAGAGTAATACCTATGGTAAGATTCCCCCAAGGAAACAGGTCTGAAATTTACACAATGGATACAAGGAAAATATATTCATGTACTGTTAATATAACTCTTAAAAAATGGTAAAATGAAAAGCATACTTTGTATGACTTCAGAAGCTCCTGTTCAGTTACTTGACTGCAGTAGACAAAAATCTCACAACTGTCCTCTGCTCTCCTGCTCCCCATCGTGAGGGGGAATTAGAGCACCTGCGTTTTCACAAGGTGACTCTGCAGCCTGGTTCCAGCTGACTGGCACAGCCAGGCCTGGGCACTGGGCACGGGAGTCAAGCTGAGGCAATTACCAGGTGAAGGAGATTGAGAATTCATTTTAGCATCTGGCTGGCTGGGTACCTTCCTGTGAGTCTTGGGGCTGTAGGGATCCCTCACCCTATGGGCTGAGGAGCAGAGAAGCTTCTTTTGGCAGAAGAGGAGGTACAAATGCATTGGTAGAGAGCAGATGAGATGGGACTTCTGGGAAAGAATTGGGAAAACAGGAAATTCTTTTCCCACAGTTCCTGGTCCTCCACTCCATTTCTCCCCTTGGGATGGGGTCTTCTCTAACCAAAATGTCTCTTCTTTACTACTTGTTGTTGTTGTTGTTAGGTGCCCTCCAGTTGGGTCCGACTCATAGTGACTACTATTAGCAACCAAAAGGTATGTCAGCACCTATCTGACCATGAGGATATATTGCCGTAAATTGAGTTGGTCAGATTTTACGACTCGTGTGCTATTAAATGGACCATGAGAACATAGACACTGTGTGTATCTGATATTTGACACCATTTCAAAGTTAAAAGATGGAAATATATGTTTCAAAATGACAAAGGTCCATTTAGAAGGCTTTATCTGGCTATCATTTTGTTGTTGTTGTTGGGTGCCAAAGTAATAATATTTAATAGTTCATGCTATAGTCTTTCTGGGAAATTACTATAAGTATGTCCAAATATAAGATGATTTCCCCCTTTCCCCTAATTTCTCTTTCACAAGTTAATTGTTTTGGGATTGTGTTCCTTCAAGAATTCTCAGTTACTGTTTTAGAAGCAGAAAGCATGTTTTAGTGAGGGCTAAATTAGTCTGAAGCATCCCCTATCAATTTTGGAAGCTTATAGAGATCACCTTATATACGTAAAGAAATTTAACACCATTTAGTCATTATTTTTGAGGGGGTGGAATATAACTTCACAACTGCAACTAATTAGATTTCTTGTACACAAGACTGACAATTCCTTAAGCAGAAATTATATGGTTTCATTGTTGAGGCCATCACAAATATCCCATAGTACAACAAATTTCAAAGATAATTAATGACTGGGAAGAAGCAAGACATAAAGGCTACAAAGACAGGTACCCCAACCCACACCTGTAATTCCAGCAATTTTGGAAGCTGAGGCAGGAGGATTCTGAATTCAAGGGGATAGGCAGCCTGTGCAACTTAGCAAGACCCTGTCTCAAAATAAAAAAGGCTCTCAGTGGTAGAGCACTTGCCTAGCATGCACAAGACCCTGGGTTCAACCCCTACTATTGCAAATAATAATAATAATAATAATAATAATAAATTAAAAATAGAATAAAAATAATATAGAAGTATATATATAGAACTATATATTCTGATCCAAATTTCTTTTTAAGAAATTATAAGTAAAATATTATACAAGAATTATTAACACAAATATTATTTGTACTCATCTTAAGGTTTACTTAAAATATTAGTGATAACTTAAGACTTACTCGTTCTTTTTTTGACAGATTTTTTAATTTGTTCACAGAAAGAATAAACTACTTGTTAGCATATAAAATTTAAAAATATGATTCCTAAGGAAATTTCTGTATCCCTGATAGATAGGATTAATGTGTAACTTTCATGCAACTACAAATATGTTTTTATTTATGAGTTATGATTTAAATATTGAACGCTATCTGCTTTATATTCTGTTAGATGTCTTGTTGCCATGGTAACATTCAGTTTCATAATAATGTTACAGAAAAATAATCTGTACTTAATCCACAATGTAAGGCTTGTTTTTAAAGAACATTGACATACAGTATTTCAAATGAATCAGCACACTTTTCAATTCTGTAGAGCACAAATTATTATTATTAAAATTGAGTAATTACTAGTATTTTCTTTTCAGTAAGTTATTGCATACCAAGCCAATACTGAATACTTAATTGTCAGCATTTTTTCTACATGTGTTTGTATTTCTAATGTAATTGTATGTTTGAAAGTAAACCAAGTAATTTATGTATTTAATTTAGATTAAGGTAATTTAAAAAGTAAATAGAAAAAAATAAGTCTTTTTCTGAATTATCTACTTCAGACTAAAGTGATGAGTTTAGTCGGATTTTAAAAATTGATTAGAAAAATGCTTGAAGGAAAACCATATAGTGCTAAAATCAAACTTGTTCTGAAATTTTATTTAGGAACCAGATCTATTTTGTTGTCGTTGTTGTTGTTAATTTTTGTTTGTTTTTTCAGTACTGAGGAATTGAACCCAGGGCCTTGTGAATGCTCAACCACTGACCCACACAAACCACTTTGTTATTTTTTATTGTGAGACAGTCTTGTTAAGTTACATAGGCTTCCTCTGGCCTCAAACTTGCAATGGTCCTTCCTTAGCCTTCTGAGTCTCTGAGATTACAGCCATGTTGTTACTGCGCCCAGGTCATTGTTGATATTGTTGAAAAGAACCAAAGATTGAATCATATACTGGTCAACTATGTCCTCTCCAAAAAGATGGGGGAAATGTGGTGAAGCATACAAGAGGTGCTCAATAAAGGATGGATTATAAGGATGTGAATGCCTATAGGTTGAGGCCATCATCCCAATCAGGATCTCCTCCTCTTGCCCTTTCTGCCTGGAACACTTGCTCCTTCCCTTGGCCCTTTATCCCAGCCACCAAGACAGGAAGCCTTCTCCTTCCTTCCATCAATCTCTGCTTACCTTTCCCCAAATAGATGGTGTGCTCATTTAAATACAGATACTTTAAAGCCTCAAGGGACTGTGGGTATGGTGACCCATTATGAAATCCTGGTCCTGTTATGCCTAGATATGTCTAAAAAGCATCTCCCACGGGGTCCAGGTGCATGACGTTTTGATTGGGCTATTTGGACAGTCATTTTGATACCGCCCTTTTGAAAGCCCTATGAATAGCAGAGAAGCACTGGCAATAGTGCCAGGCATGGCACAGTCCTGGGGAGTGGTTCCTTCTGTTGTATATAGGGTTGCTATGCATCGGTCTGACTTGACAGCACCTAAAAACAACACCTTTTGTGACAGCCACCAGGATGTACCTGTTTATGTACCTGTTTTACTTCAAAATTTTGGAACAGTCACTTTGGCACAGTGTTTTCCAAGGCAGGGACACCTTGATAAGATGCTTGGATTAAAGTCTCACTCTGTTATTCCTTTTTCTTATTAACAATCTGTATTACTAGGGAATGGGGAAAATGAACCACTTTCCCTTATCTTTGGGAAAAGGATGATAGGACAATAGTCTAAGACTGAGCAGACCAGACATGGAAGGAGAATCAGCTGATCTCTGGCAGAAACATAATAAGGCACACATTTTTATTTTCTGATTACTTCACTTGCTCAAATCAGAAAAGGCCATCAGTCATTCCAAGCAATATGTCTGCTCTTCATTGAGAATTAACTTGCATCTTGAATGTTGTTAGGTGCTGTTGAGTTGGTATCCAACTCATAGTGACCCTCATAGGGTTTTCAATGGCTGGCTGTTTCGGGATTGCCTTGGGAGTGGATTGCCAGGCCTTTCTCCCATTTTTGTGGTGCTGGGAATTAAACTCGAGACCTCAGAGACTGCAGTGCAGCGCTCTACCAGCTGAGCTAAATCCCAGCCCTGCATCTTGAATGAGCCAAACAAAAATCCTTTCAGCTCTCCCTCAAAGTTAAAGGCACTGAGCAGGAGAGCACTTGATCCACATGTTTGATTTCTTGTTCTTTAGTAAGCTGCAGAATAGTGCTCAATTAAGTTACTGATATTTCTGTCTTATCTCAATACTATTTATAAAGTAAAATTACTATTGTAAAATTTTATTATTAATGATGGGTTTGGGGACAGGACTATTATTTCTTTAGAAGTTAGCCTGATTCTGTCAAACTATGAGAGAAACTTTTATTCTTCAGTTTATAAAGTAAGATAAACCCACAAACATTCAAAACATACTTAACAAGGTGGGAAACATAAATCTTAGTGTGTCTAGGGAGCAGAGAGATTTTTGGGAATGTCATACACACTGTATGGGAAAACAAATTCCCAAACAAAAGAATGATTTCACACCTTTGTCAGGGCCATTGAAATGTCCTGGATATCAAAACAGCCTACCCTGTATCAGGCTGTCCAGTTTCATGAACAGTCCCCCCGAAATGTGCAGGTTAGCATCCTTTTCTTCATCTGCTCCGCCCATACTCTGATACCTCCCAACACCTCTCACCTTTTCTCATTGTCTTCAGCTTTCCTGGTCACCACCGGACCACTGGTGCCCCAAATGAGAAAAAAAATCCATGTTGAGATGACTCATTTCAGGGCTTCCAACCCCACCACTCTTAAGGAACAAGATGAGGTTCACTTTCCCAGACTCAAGGTCACTGCTCGTCACGGTTTCTACTTGTCTCAAGGAATCCCAAGGAGAAGTGGCTTCTTCAGCTTCTGCCTGGGGTGCTCCTCTCATTAAAGGTCAACAGGTAGTGCACATTCTTATGGTGGATGGGGGCTCTGGAGTGGACTTCGTGCATTTACATCTTGGCTGTGACACTTGGGGCTGTGCGATCTTAAATGACCTAAGCTCTCTGTGCTGGTTTCCTCATGTGCAAAATGGGAACCAGAGTCATAAGGCCTGCTGCAGACAACATCGAGTCTGTCTCAGTGTCTCAGCTGGGATGAGCTGCTGTGGAGAATGAACTATGAATTAAGGACACACAAAGCTACCAATACTATAAGTCCAAACTTGGGCAGACATTTGATGAATATCAGTTGTTATTTAAAAAGGGTAAAAAGCAGCAGAAAAGAGCAAGCACCTACAGAGAGTTTGCAGGTTGTCTCAGTTCTCACCTACCCTAGGCTGCATATATGCCATTGTTGGTACTGTCAAGTTGGGTCTGACTCATAGTTGCCCTGTGTACAACAGAACGAAAATACTCCCTGGCACTATGCCATGCCTTGCACTATTGTCAATGCTTCTCTGCTATTCATAGGGTTTTCAATGGCTGATTGTTTTGGGAGTGGGCTGCCAAGTCCTTCTCTTGTTTTTGCGGTGCTGGGGATCGAACCCAGGGCCTCAGAGAGTACAGAGCAGCACTCTACCAACTGAGCTTATAAAGCCTCTTTCATTAGTGGACATCAGGCTGTCTCCAGGCCTTATGCTTTCCTTTGCTCAGCTAGGACCATCTTGCTACATTATTCCATTCCTTTTTCCTCTTCTCCTGCTAGCTGCTGAGGGTGTGAGTCTCTTTTTCCCACCCATGTGTCCCCAGCAACAGGATGGCAATGGAGACATAGCAGATTTAATAATTGGTTAAGTGACTGGATGATGATGATGCTATGTGTATTGAAGCCATGAGTCCTGTCTCAAAATACTTTCATTCATGACTGCTTGGTTCCTGGACTATATTTAAGTAAATTTCATTTTGTAAAAATTGCACAGAAACTAGAGTAAAGTTAAAATAGACCACACAAGAGAATCTCCTTTTAAAGGGGAACTGGAAGTAAGAATATAAAGAAGATAAAGTATAAAAGTGCGCATTTTGCACAGAAAGACTGACACTCAATAAATAACTTTTCCCTTCTATAATGTTTTGTTTCAGCATCATTATCTCACCGTTTAGAGGATATGATGACTTATGGTTCTAAAATGAAGGAGTGTATCATTAAAGCCTTATTTTCATGAAGATATTTTCTTCTAATTGAATTCAATACCACCCAGTGGAAGAATAGCTTATTCGACATGATACATAGAAATGCTTTTCCATTACAGGCTTCTTTGGGGCAAAGATTTTCTCTAAAAGAAGCATTTAGCTTTATTTCACCAGTGGAAAAAAAGCATAAAAATATGATTAATTTACTATGACTCATGATAAACGAGTATCAAGGAGATGAAATCAGCTTTCACAAAATACTGTGATAGTAACCTCTATTCTTTTAATTACTGGCACCGAAACCAGCCCTACCCCCCCCAAAAAAAAAAACTGTGCAAATAAAGAACAAGAACATATGAGAGTAAAACCTTAGACATACTTAAATTATTGATGATAAGCTTCCCCATGTTCCAGGAGGCTCTGCAATTTATTCAGCAAATGTTTAGGAAACCCCTGGATCATATCAAGCATTGAGCTAAGTCCTGGAAATGCAAAGATGAAGAGAACACATGGGTGCTGCTTTCAAGCAAATCACAGTCTGGTGATTTTGGCACATTGGTGCTTCAATAAGGAGCCTAAAGGGAAACACCTGTATGCGTGTATACATGCAGCTCTGTTAATTCACTTACAGAAAATTTGTTGGCTGCTGATTTAGTGAAAAGGAATGTAGTGAGGGAAAATGCATAAATAATTCATAATTTTTTCTCTAGGAAGCTTTTATTCTGAATTCACATTTGGGAGGGACTAACCTTATACATAGTGGTTACAGTGTTAACAGTAGTGATAATCAAAATAATAGTTAATACGTGTGAAGCAAGTCTTGCTTGCCAAACTATTCCTTAAAATTCCAAATCTCTTTTTAGAAAGTGTTAGTTTTAAGGTGACTAAGATGTGAAGAGGAAAATATTTATGTAAATACATACAGACGAAGAATTCAAAGAAAATGGAAATCATACCTACCGGCCAGATCTTGGTTACTAATCCATTCTCCAGTAAAAGGAACCAGAACTCCTCAGAGAAACCGTTTATTCTAAGGCTGGGGCAAAAAATACACATGATGACCTTAAGTATCTTATAGTGCCAGAAAATAAAGAAATGCTCCAAAAACAAAGTGATAGGGACATGTTAAAGAGACACAGATGCCAACTGAAGGGGCTCCAATGGCCAAAGCTAGAACAATTTGAGCATCAAAATAAAAGGAAATGTAGTAATGGATTAAAATGCAAAATATAAAATATATAGCATGAGTTCCTCTGATATAAGTAACTTATTGAATACATAAGCAAATGGGAAAAAGAGGCAAGTACCTGATATAGAAGGATCTCAAATAATTTATGTGCATAGTCATTACTTAAAGATGTGAGTGTAGCTGGGTGAGTGTAGCTGGGTGCAGTGGTGCACGCCTGTAATCCCAAAGGCTCAGGAGGCAGAGGCAGTTTGTGTAATTTAGTGAGACCCTGTCTCAAAAAAGTAAAAAAAAAATATATATATATGTGTGTGTGTGTGTGTGTGTGTGTGTATACATATATATGTATATATGTGTGTATATATATTATATATGTTATATATATGTATCATATATATATGTATCATATATATATATATATATATATATATATATATATATATATATATATATATATGTGGGCCGGGGGTGCAGCTCATTGGTACTGCACTTGCAAAGTGTGCAAGCATGAGGCCCTGGGTTCAACCCCCAGTACAGTCAAAAAAAAAAAAAAAGATGTGATTGTAACTCCCTGCTCCCTGCCCCTCATATGGGCTTCCTTCCAAAGAGTATGTTGAGCAGGGAAAAAATAAGTTTCAAGTGGAAAAATCTAGAAAAATCTTACCTTGGTCAGATGATCAAGGTGATCAGCTTTGAGAAGGTTTGTTGATAGTAAGAATACTTGATGTTATGTGAAGAATAGGACACTTTAGATCTTTCCCTGAAGCCTCAACCCAGGTCTAACCTTGAAGAAAACATCAGACAAAACTAAGTCGAGGAGCAGACAACCAAATATAAAACCATTTCACTTCTTTCTTTCTTTTCTTTTTTTTTTTTTTTTTTTTTTTTTTTTTTTTTTTTTTTTACTTTTTGAGACAGGGTCTCGCTAAATTACACAGACTGCCTCTGGTCTCGAACTTGCAATCCTCCTGCCTCTGCCTTCCCAGCCGCTGGAATTGCAGGCGTGCACCACCGCGCCCGGTTAAAACCATCTCCCTTCATAAATGCCGAAGTCTTCAATGATAAGGAAAGTCTCATAATTGCCATAGCCAAGAGAAGAATGAGGGGGGACATGATAACTAGGTAATGTTTTATCCTGGATTGGATCATGGAAAAGGAGAAGGATATTAAGTAAAAACCAAGGAAATTTGAATAAAATATAGATTTTAGTTAATAATAAAGTACCAATAATTTTCTTTTTAGTTCTGACAAATAGGCCATAGCAGCATTAGATGTTAACACAAGAACTAGGAACAGAGCATTTGGGAGCTCTCCTTTGCAAAGTTTCTGTGAATCCAAAGCTATACTAAATTTAATAATTTGCTTAAACAAAAATCAAATATCTAAAACTGGTGTTTTTTATTCGTTGTTTTTTGATACTGGGGGTTGAACCCAGGGACTCGCGCTTGCATGCTTTGCAATTGCTGCACCCTCAGCCCTTTTTTTTTTTTTTTTAACTTTTTGAGACAGGGTCTCGCTAAATTAAGCAGACTGCCTCTGGTCTTGAACTTGCAGTCCTCCTGCCTCTGCCTCCCAAGTTGCTGGGATTACAGGCATGAGCCACCGCGCCTGGTCTTGTTTTGTTTAGTTTTGTTTTTTAGGTACTGTGTACCACTGAGCTGCATTCTGAGGCCATTTTTTGTCTCAAGACCAGAGCTTCAAATCCTCAAAAAACTGGGTTCAGGTTTGGGTATGGGTTCAATATGTTAAAATTTAGAGGGTTTAGATTCGGTTTGGGTTCAGGTTTAAAATTTTAATCCTATGTTAAGATAGATGAATCATTGTTTTCAATTTTTTCTCCCAATATTTAAATAGATGATGATACAAAAAACAAAACAAAAGCAACAACAATGAAAAATAAAATAAAAGCTAAACCCAAACCCAATTTTTTACTGAGTTTTGGTTCAGGTTGGGTTCAGATTTGTATTCAGAAAATTAAAAAAAAAAAATACTTGAACCAAATGGGTTCAAGGTTTAGGTTTAAGATTGTTTTTATAGGCCTGCTGTCTACACACACTATTTAAACCCCAGCCAAACCAAATCTGAACCTTCTAAATTTTAACATATTGAATCTGCACTTGTATCAGGACCCAAGTTTTCTATGGGTTCTACACCCTGCTTGAGACAGTGTCTCCCTAAATTACACAGGATGCCTCTGACCTTGAACTTGAAATCCTCCTGCCTCAGCCTCTTGAGTCACTAAATTACAGGCATGTTCCACAGTGCCCAGTTTACAAACAGCATTTTCATTTTTCTTCCTTCTTCCCTCCCTCCCTCCTTCCTTCTCTCCTTTCCTTTCCCTCTCTCTCTTCCACCCTCCTTCCCTTCCTCCTTTCCTTTCTTCCTACCTACCTTCATTTATTCCTTCCTTTCTATTTATTTCTGTTTTTTTTGAGACAGAGTCTCTCTATATAGTCCAGGCTAGCCTCAATCTCCTGTTAATCCTCCTGCCTCAGCCTCCCAAGTGCTGGGATTATAAGTGTGCAACACCACACATTTATTTTCAATAAATGTTATATTGGGCTGGGATTTAGCTCAGTTGGTAGAGTCTTGCTCTGCAGTCTCTGAGGCCCCGAGTTCGATTCCCAGCACCGCAAAAATGGGAGAAGGGCCTGGCAATCCACTCCCAAGGCAATCCTGAAGCACTCAGCCATCGGAAACCCTATGAGGGTCGCTATGAGTCGGATACCGACTTGATGGCACCTAACAACAACAACAACTAACAACAAATGTTATATCAGAGTTATTTTCAATAAATGATCATAGGTACATAAATGGTAGACTAAGTAATAAGAATGACACTATACTTTAATCCTATTTACTATTTCACTACTAGATTGTTAATATACTTCATTCAGTTTGTATATATTTATATATATTAAAGACTAAACAATATACTATAATAAAAATAATTATTTTTCTTCTTGATGTAATGCACTGTAGATTTTCACCCAACTCTCCTCCTATTCTGATCCTTCTTACAAATTCCAGGGACTTCAGGCATGTCAAAAAGTTTTCTAGCCATATAGCTTCTAAGTCTGTTATATATTTTTGTTTAAAATATACTTTCATGATGTAATTCTTCTGATTATTTTATTTTTTCCCACATTCTCATGTGATTGACCACTACTGTTTACAGAAACAGTACCAGAATACCATGCTACAGAAAGTGTTAGATTTTAAAACTTCCCTAACTTCTTGTTGGGAGAAGGGCCTGGCAATCCACTCCCAAGGCAATCCCAAAGCAGTCAGCCATTGAAAACCCTATGAGGGTTGCTATGAGTCAGATATCGACTCCACGGCACCTAACAACAACAATAACTTCTTGTTGTTAGGTGCCCTAAGTACAGAGTGACTATTCACATTTTATGCAAATTTGAAAGAGGGAAAAATAAACATATTACCTAAGTATCAACTTATGCATTAAATCTGAAATAGTGTTAAATCCACAAATTACAACTGAATGAAGAATCATAATTTAGAAGGTAACGGATCAGAAGCATTTGAAATTGTTTACACTACTGCCACATGGTGGCGCCATGTCAGCTGGTGAATATAAAGTTTAGGCAAACTTTGGATCTGTCTTGAATTGACTAATGAGCTATTCCATCTCCTCAGGAACACAGTCTATGCTCTGAATCTATCCTCTATTTCACAAATGAGATAACTGAAGTCCTGAGAGGCAAATATTCTCCAGAACTCACTAGGGGTCTGCTACTGACCCAGAAATATGATGTATTTCTTCCACCTGGGTCTATACCCTTTCACTTACCCCATTCTCTTTCTCTTCCTGTGTGTATACATCTATAGATATAGATATATAAATATCACATAATATATGTTCCATAAGTGAATATATATTAGTATACATAAATATAAATTTCTGCAACAACAAAATTTTATAGGGAGAATATACTTCATGTCACTTTGAAGTTAATACATATAAATAAAGACAAAATATATTTATTAAACTATGAAAAAGTATAATTATCCTTCTCTGTGTTCTTTAAAGTTTCTGTGCTCGGCTTTTGCTTAGCAAAATTTTTGTTGGTGCAGCAAAATTTAGGAGCCAGTGAAAGAATGAATTAGAATTGTACAATTTGACTTGGAGGTATTTTCATAAAGCATTGTTAAGTGAAAATATAAGATGCAAAAAAAAAGCGTATATTAGGATTATCCTATGTTTATAAGCCAAACAATGATACAACTAAAATGTCCTCTGTTGTATTGTAGTTGTTAGGTACAGTCGAGTTTGTGTCCGACCCATAGCTACCCTACCTACAACAGGCAAAACAGTATTGTTAGTGCTTCTCTACTATTCATAGGGTTTTCAGTGGCTGATTGTTTTTTGGATGGGTGTTGCCAGGCCCTTCTTCCAAGCCTATAGAACCTGGTGTTCCCCAGTAGTCTCCCACCCAAATATTAACCAGGCCCAACCCTGCTTAGCTTCCAAGATCTGCCAGGATTGAGAACCACAATGATATGGCTGCAGGCTTCTATTGTATGTAGACAGACAGAAAAAAAAAATATATATATATATGTATGTATATATGGGCTGGGATTTAGATCAGTTGGTAGAGTGATGCTCTGCAGTCTCCAAGGTCCCAAGTTTGATTCCCAGCACCACAAAAATGGAAGAAGGATGTTGTAATCCACTCCCAAGGCAATCTCAAAACAATCAGCCATTGAAAACCCTATAAAGGTCTCTATGAGTCAGGTATGACTTGATGGCACTTGACAACAACAACTATACATAATATAATGTCATAAATATGTGTGTATATATATATAAATATATGTATTTGTATGCAGTGAAGGACATGAAATAGTATATGAAGTCAACATGAGTTAAAGGGGAAACAGAGGGGAATCACATACATAAAGGGAGAAGTAGAAAGAATGAAAAAAAGCAACAAACAAACAAAAAAACAGCAAAACAATATTGCCCACAATTCCTATATATGATCACTTTAAAATTATGTTTACGTGAATATATATAATACATACATTTTAATACTTAGTTCTAAAAGTAGTATTAAGAGGGACAAAAGAAACATGGAAATCTGGAGAAATTGTGGTAAAAATGATACCTAAGGTAGAAAGTAGCTAATCCAAAAGGAAAAGGAAAAATATAAACCCTCCTACAAAACAATTAAAAATAACACAAGAACAATAAATAGAAAAAGTGAGCTAAGATCACAAAAGAAAACTACAAATTGCCTTTACACATCTCTAGAGATGTTTATTCCATTTTATTTTTTTTTCACCCTGAACTGGGGATGGAACTCAGAGCCTCCCACATGCTAGGCACGTAGATGTTTACTCTTATCCATAGCCAGGGAAATGCAAAGTAAATCCACAATGAAATTCTGTTTCAAATTTATCTTATTGGAAAAACATTAATATATCCTAATGTCAAGTTTTGGGAGAAGATGATGGCAATCCAATCCCAAAACAATCCCCAAACAATTAGCCATTGAAAACCCTATGAGGGTTGCTAAGAGTTGGACTCAGCTCTCCAGCACCTAAAAACAGCGTCAAGTCTGGGAAAGGGATTTTTCTACACTGCTGAAAGAGTAAACAGGGACAATTACTTTTGAATGCAATTTTGGCAATATACGGTGAGGTGGAAGAACCCAAAGTCGGAGACCAGCAGATCCTCTCCTAGTTATATGCCCACTCATGTGGAAGAGGAGTCATTTGCAAGAATGTTCATAGTAGCGTTGTGGGAAAGAGCAAAAATTAGAAATAGCCTAAATAGACATCATGTCTGGGGTTTAGCTCAGTGGGTAGAGTACTGCTTTGTACTCTATGACTACTCAGGTTTGATCCCCAGCATCGCAAATATGGAAGAAGGACCTGCAATCCACTCCCAAAGCAATCCTGAAACAATCAGCCATTGAAAACCCTATGAGGGTCGCTATGAGTCGGATTCAACTCTATGGCACCTAACAACAAACAGACATCAATAGTAGAACTGATAAGTAATGATATACTTATTCAATGGATGACTGAGCAATAGAGTAAATGAATGAATGTGAGTTCCATAAATAGTGTAAATGAATTCTCACAAAATAATGTTGAGGATTAAGGGCATAATATGACACTGTGGAGTTTAAAAACATGCAACCTAAGTATATATTTACTTATATATTCTTTGGGAATACATATATGTCTTGTAAGGTATAAGAAATAGTAAATATTTCTGAGAAGAAGAAATAGAGAACTTTAACTATGGAAGAGTATACAGTAGTTTTCATCTGATTGGTGATACATTTTTAGCCAAATGGTATGTACTTATATAACTTGTTATTTTTCTTATATTTATATTTCTTATGTTTATAATTATATTGCCATATTTTATACTAATTTATTTATTAATATAATTTCATAATATTTTTAAAGAGGTACTCAACCCTCTCAAGGGTACTCTTTAAAATGATAGTGAGAAACTATTTTTCACCTATCAGAATGCTGAAAATAAGCGTTTTGATAATAAGTGTGTAAGGGCACCAATTCTTTCAGTAATTTTAAGGTGAGTACCTTTATAAAACTTCTTCCTATGAATGGGACAATGTAGCAATGTTCATCCACATTAAATGCATATATACACCATTTGATACAACTGTGGTTTTTTTTGTTTTTGTTTTTGTTTTTGTTTTTCAGAGCTAAGGCTCAAATGTGGGTTAGGGTTTAGCACAATGGGTAGAGTGCTTGCTCTGTGTGCTCTGAGGCCCTGGGTTCAATACCCAGCACTGCAAAAAAACAAGAGAAGGACCTGACAGTCCACTCCCAAAACAATCAACCATAGAAAAACCTGTGAATAGCAGAGAAGCACTGACATAGTGCCAGGCATGGCACAGTGTTTGGGTAGTGTTTCATCTGTTGTATACAGGGTTGTGATAAATCAGATCCAACTTCATGGTACCTAGCAACAAGAATACTTCATTTAATTTTAGGGACAGTCTCGTGACCAAAGGAGAAAAGTCTCATTAAAAAGTAGAGACCAATGGGAGGCCCTAGGCCCAAGGGAAGGATAGCCTTACTAAGACAACACACTTCCAACTTGTTCTCAGAAGGGAATTCAGGTCAAAGCAAGTAAACTTTAGTAATTTGAGTGAGGTCTTCCTACCAGCATTTTAAAGTCAGTTAATTAAGTTGTATCCTTGATTGTTCCAAAAAGATTTAAAACTAATGAACAAAGAGGCACAAAATACAGTATGGTTCAGTAGATTAAAAATAAGTAAGAAAATGAAGTAATTGTCCATTATTTTTATTTTTCCTAGTACATTTTGTTAATTCTTGCCATAGAGTCTCTGAGGCCATATAAATAAATGCATACTCTTAGACTTCTTATGCATTTCCCTTGAATCAAAGTTTTCTTGTTATAAATGCTACTAATGCCTTTTCCTGGAAGTCTGTTATCACTGATACTGGTAGTGTTACAAGCAACTTTCTTTTGAGTTTATATACATGATGCATTTCCCCACATACTTTCAACTGTCTTCTTTTGTTATGTATGGTAAACTGCCTGTGGTTTTCTTTATTTGTTCTGAGATTTTTTTAAACTTTCAGTTTGTTTATGTTTAATGTATTTATATTTCAATTTACTTTTAACATATTATTGTATGCTTTTGGTTTGCTCATGTTTTATATTTGTTTTTTTCTCTCAGTTTTTGCACTCCTAGTATGAATCTCGGGCTGGGATTTGGCTCAGTTGGTAGAGTGCTGCGCTGCAGTCTCTGAGGTCCCCAGTTCAATTCCCAGCACCTCAAAAATGGGAGAAGGACCTGGCAATCCACTCCCAAGGCAATCCCGAAACAGTCAGCCATTGAAAACCCTCTGAGGGTCGCTATGAGTCAGATACTGACTCGACGGCACCTAACAACAACAGTATGAATCTCTGTTTAGTCATAGTGTATCAGCTTTTATATGTGTTTTGGAATTTTTTTACCTATATTTTGTTAACAAATTTTGTGTATATTTCACAAGGAACATTGGTCTGTAACTTCTTTCTTTCTCTTTATAGTTTTCTCTTCATCTCTATGTTTAACTTCCTTTCCCAATCTCCCCACTCTCCTTCTTCCTTTTCTCTTTTCTTTTCTCTTCTTTTCTTCTCTTCCTTTTTTCATTCTATTGTATTTATTTATTCTTTTTCTCTGAAACATATTTATTGGTAAGTATTTCCTCTTCCTCTAATTTCTTCATAGTTTGTGTAAAATTTTTGTCATTCCTTTTTTTAAATATTGGATGAAATTCACCAATGAAACTATATGGGATGTTATGGGAAATTTTCTGACAATTAATTAACATTTCAAAAATAAATACAGGACTACTCAACAACCCAGATACTATTATAAAATTTACTATAACACTATATTTATTATTATATTCATGTTGCCTACTAATATACCATGTTGTTGTTGTTGTTAGGTGCTGTTGAGTCGGTGTCCAACTCATAGTGGCCCTACATACGACAGGTGAAACACTATTGCCAGAGCTTCTCTGCTGTTCATAGGGTTTTCAATGGTGGATTGATTTTGGGGAGTGGGTTGCCGGGTCCTTCTCCCAACTAATATTCCATATCATTTTTTAAAAGATTCTACTTCACAATGTGCTAGTTTTGGTAAGCTTTTTATCCTATTCAAGGAACTTATCCATCCCATATAAATTGTTGAATTTACTGGCATATGTTGTTCATACTATTCCTTTATCACTGTTAATGTTTGCGGGACCTACAGTAATACTTTTAACATGGGGAGTCATTTTCTGATAAGTAAGGGAGTTTTATGTGCTTTCCCATGCCATATTGAAGGGTAGAGTCCTGTGAGATGATTTCCCCAGAAGCATGTAATAGTAGATCATTTCCAAGCTAATGGTCAAGAGCTTGGAGAAGCTCTGGAGTGGACTATTAGACAAAAGTAGGTCAGTAAAAGTCCTTGGTGTCCTGGAGTATACCATCACCTAGACCCATAGGTAAATCAAATCCTGATTCCCATAGTTCCATGGGTAGCCTAAATTTCTCTGCTCAAGGAGTAAAGTAGAAGGATAGGTCAGGGTCATCCTCATGATTTTCTCATTACTGATATGCTAAGACATTACCTAGAAGAAGGCTTTTAGCTATCAATGTATTTCAGCCTAAAAAAAGCTCAAGAAAGTACCACTTCCTTTTTTTTTTTTTTTTTCTTTTGCCTCCTGTCTATGTACATTCTAGCTAAATATGGAACTTTTGAGAGTAAAGATTTTGGTCCACTCAGATGCCATCTTCTGGCTCATAGAGTCAGTGTGAATCTGCTGACAATGACAGGAACCCAAATTAAAGGGAGGCAGGAGGCTTATGTGAGACAATGTATGATAGCCTGGTCATGACAGCAAAGTCGAATGTAGTGTGAAGAATCAAGCCCACAATGAGGAAATAAGGGTGAATGTCCAATGTGAAGAGAATGAAGTAAGGATGAAATTGTCGGGGTAAATGGTAAGACTGTGTCCAGCAAAGTCAAAAAGAGGACGAGAACAAGGATAAGTCATGTGTTGAGTAATAGTAGCTCAGAACCAAGAGAGTGACAAACATTTGTGGGTCTCCATCTCATGGGGTCCTTGGTACATAGAATAAAGTGGGATAGGCTATCAAATCAGCTTGTTGAAATCACACAGGAATGAACATCTGCCCTTTTTGCTTCTCTGAAATTGACTTTTACCATTTTAGCTGCTGATGTTTTAATCAGTTTTGAAGAGTCAGATAAAATTCCATCATACAGGAAAAACATTTTTGTTTTCTTTTCTTCAGCTGAACTAGGTTCTCCTCCCTGGCAGAAAGTCTATATATCTCTCTATAACTATTCTTTCTTTTTTACTACCTTATCTTGAATTTTTACCAATAATTTGTCCACCCTGACACCAAGGTATAAAGGCCATATTGCCTGGTTCCCTGGTAGCTACATGTGGTCATGGGATTAAGTTCTGGACTATGAGATATAAGCAAAGTATAGGTTATCTCCTTGGAAGAGAGTGGCACTCAATTCTTCTCACTTCCTCCTTTACTGTGTGTGGAATGAAGATATATTGGCTGGTGCTACAGCAGCCATCTTGATTAAAATGTCCTGGAAAAAGAAGCATTGGATGGCAGAGATACAAGAAAGAAAGAGTCTGGCTTCTTGATATCAGAGTTATGCCACACTAGTCCTGGCTAGCCTCTATGTCTGTCAGCTGGTTGTGCTGTAGGGGCTTGAGTGCTGTTTTGAAGCTAGAAGCCATGCCACTGGTATTTTGGACACTAGTAGGGCCACACATAAGTAGACAGGTTTCAGCTGAGCTGAAAGACAGACTAGGGAAAAGGACCTGGCAGCCTACTCCTAAAACAAATAGCCAATGAATATCAGAAAAGCAGGGTTAAACATAATGAAATGAGCCCCTCATGCTGGAAGGCATTCAAGAGACAACTGGGGAGAAGTCTCCTGCTGAAAATATGTTTGACCTTAATGCTAGGAATGTAGTAAAGCCACTGAGACCTCCAGTTGCTGATGAGGCATGACTCAAAACGAGAAGAAATACAGTGGCTGCAATGGCCTCAAACATAAAAAGATTGTGTACACGGTGCAGTGTTGGGTAGTGTTTCATTCTGTTGTATGTAGGGTCACTATGAGTTGGATATCACTCCATGGCACCTAATAGCAGTCCTGCCTAAGCTGGAGAGGCCTAGAGAATGGAAATAAAATTCTATTTTTAGTTAGCTGATACTTTAAATATATTTGTTACAAACAACTCAGTTGACTCCTAACTTATGCATTTCCCTTTGAACTCCCAAAGAAAATTTGGCTGGCTTAAGTATACTATGGTGCTTTGTTGTTGTGTTGTTAGGTGCCATCAAGTTGGGTCTGACCTATAGAAATCCTATGTACAGCAGAATGAAATACCCCTTGACACTGTGCCATGCCCATGATATTTTTTATGTTTAAGCCTATTGTTTAAGCCACTGTCAGTCCATCTAGTTGATGGTTTTCCTTTTTCTGTTGACCTGCCACTCATGCAAACATGATGGTACTCTCGAAGGAGTGGTCCCTTCTGATAACATGTCTGAAATATGTAAAATGTATAGTCTAACCATCCTTGCTTTGAAGGAGCACTCCGGTTGCACTTCTCGTATAGACCTGTTGGTTCTTTTGGTAGTCCATAGTATATTCAATATTCATCTCCAGCACCATACTTCAAAAGCATCAATTCTTCTTGTCTCCCTTATTCAATGTCCAGCTTTCATAAGAATATGATGTGACAGAGAATGTTGTGGCATAGGTCAGGCGCATCTTCATCTTCAATGTGATGTCTTTACTTTTCAACAGTTAAGGAGGTCTTTTGCAACAGCTTTTCCTAATACAATGCATCTTTTGGTTTCTTGACTGCTGCTTTCATCGGTGTTGATTATAGAACCAAGTAAAGCAAAATCTTGGACAATCTCAATCTTTTCTCCATTTATCATGAAGTTGCTTACTGATCCAGTTGGAAGGATTTTTGTTTTCTTGATGTTGACGTGCAATCCATACTGAAACCTGTGTTCTTTGAATAATGGTACTTAGCTTACTGTAAAGATATTTTTCAGTATTACTATTTTATCCCGCTAGCTTCTTAGCACAAAAGAGGGCAAAATTAGGATGTATTTTTACATCCCTGGTGCATAGTATAGTGGCTGATACATTGTGGTGTTTAGTAAATGTTTGTTCAATGATTGAATGAATAAATGAAAATCTGGTGGCAATGTGCAACATATATGGGCAGAGGGAGGCTGGCTGTGGCCACATGTGCAATGTTTTCACCCAAATATATTTTCTTTTCCTGTTAGGTGCAAAACTAGACTGCATTTCCCAGCCTTTCCTAGTTAGAGACAGCCACATGGCTGAATTCCCACCAACAGAACATGGGCGGAAACTTTCACAGTCATCCACACACTTTTTTGTCCCTCATCTACCAGCTAGAGGCAGAGAGCACAGTGGGGAACTCTGAGACTTAGGGATGGTGGCGCTGTAGCTGTACAAACCCAGAACCAGAACCTTATAAATAATACTGAACGATTTTGACTGCCCCACCCCACGTCATATTCTATGTTCAACTATGATAGGAATGTGAAATAAACCTTTATTGTGTATTAAACTATGATGTGAATGTGAAATAAACCTTTTATTGTGTATTAAACTATGATGTGAATATGAAGTAAGCTTTATTGAGTGACGCCTCTGAGATTTTTCACGCTGGTTGTTTTACTACAGCTAAACCCACAGCCCTCCAGCAGGCAGTGATTTGCACATGTGATGATGCAGTCCCAAACTCTAGGGGCCCCTGATGAAAAGAGGAGGGCAGTTTGAGAAACATTCTGAATGGAGAATAGCAAGGCTTCTGTCTGGTTGCTTGTGTTGCAGTGCAGGGAAAAAGGACTTCACGGGGTTTTAGGGAGTGGTCCAGGGCTGTCCTGGGTGTCACCCATTCATTGTCAGGTAGCACCTCTGGGTAAATAAAATTTCCTCCTTTGGAATTTTACTGGCTCTTTGTCAGCCTCTCTATGAAGTTGTTTTCCTAGTTTTGCTTTATTTTTATTATTGAGGAATAATAAGTTCCATGACTTGTGTTTCATAATTTATGTAACTGAATCACATTTTAAATATTTAAGCACATTTTGGACAAATTCTAATTTATTTTGGTTCTCTAGAACATCAAATCATTGTGTGAGGATGTTACAGGGACATGTGGTAACGTGTGTGGGAGTGAGAGACACACACACTCCTCTCTGGACTTCCCAACATTGTAAAGAGCCCCAGCACCCCAAGCCTTCCTTGTTGTTAGGTGCCGTGGAGTTGTGTCTGACTCATAGTGACCCTCACAGGGTTTTCAATGGCTGATTGTTTTGGGATTGCCTTGGGAGGGGATTGCCAAGTCCTTCTCCCATTTTTGTCATGCTGAGAATCGAACCCAGGACCTCAGAGACTACAGAGCCGCACTCTGCCAACTGAGTGAAATCCCAGCCCAAGCCTTTCCTTAGGACTCAAGTAATTGATTCCTTTCTCTCCAAAGCCCAGCCTCAGGAAAGAATCTAATACTCATTTATCCTAAGATACAAATGTTGATATACCACTTTTACATCTATCTAAATCTGACTCTTCCCAAGAATAATTTACAAATTAATAAGAATTATAGCTTTAAGATAAAAGGATAAAATTTTGAATACATTAGGAAAAACACAAAAGGTAATAGAAACGCTAACATCTAAAAGTTAATGATTGAAAACAAGAAAACAATTAAAAATACAGCTGCCACTAGTTAACTGAAGTATAGATAAAAAAAAAATATGCCAATTAAGAATGATAATAGGAATGTAACCTAAATACAGGATGAACTGAAATAATTGTAAGGTATTATTTTAGTCAACTGTATGGAAAAAAAAGTCATTTGAAAACCTCTGTGAGCTAGATTAGTTTATAGGAAACTCTTGTTAGGTGCCATGGAGTGGGTGTCCAACTCATAGCGACCCTATGTAGAACAGACATAGTACTATTGTCATGCTTCTCTGCTGTTCATAGGGTTTTCAATGGCTGAACGTTTTTTGGGAGTGGGTTGCTTGGTCCTTCTCCCAAATAGGCAACTATAAATTACCCAAAATAATCACAGAAGAAGTAAAAAAATATAAATGAAAAATAAAATAAATAAAGTAGATGAAGTAATAAAGAGAAAGTCTGATGAATGTTGTGGCTCACTTCTGTAATAACAGCACTTGGAAGGCTGAGGAAGGAGCATCTTGATTTCCAGGCCAGCCTGGGTTACACTGTAAGACACTGTCTCAAAAAAATAAAACAAAACAACAGCCCCCCCCACACACAAACAAATACACCAGTAACAATTCACAAAGCACCACCTCATCACCATTCTCCTCCCTAAAAATGTATAAGGCCCAAGTACCTAACAAGCGAATTTTCTAAAACTTGAAAGAATATAGAACCTCAATGCTAAATAAACTGCTCTAGAACATAGACAAATAGGGAAAATTTGAAAATCCTTTTTAAGGAACTGGAGTAATATCAAGTCAAAACACGACAAAGATATCATAAAAACAGAAAAAAATTTTTATTCTACTATGATACTTGATTTTTAAAAATATCTAAGCAAATTACCAAAGTAAAATTCGTCAAATTTTAAAAGAATGAAGGATTTTGACTAAGATAAGGGTCATATCATAGACATAGAATGTTCTAATATTAGGAAACCTAACAATATTTTTGGGACTGAGGTTTAGCTGAATTGGGTAGAGTGCCACTCTGCACCCTCTGAGGCCCTAGATTGGATCCCTAGCACAAATATAGGAGAAGGACCTGGCAACCTACTCCTGAAACAATCCTAAAACAATCAGTCATTGAAAACCCTACGAAGATCTCTATGAGTCAGGCCCAACTTGACAGCACCTAAAAACAACAAATAGTATATTTGACTATGTTAATAAGTAAAAGGAGAGAAATGGTACACTCATTTACAGAAGCTAAAAAGATATTTGGTTGTGATTTATTTGTGATAAGAGTTCTTTGATAAAATAAGATTTGTTGTGGTTGTTAGGTGTCATCAAGTGGTGTCCGACTCACAGGGACCCTATGTACAACAAACAAAGCACTATTGTACTTCTCTACTATTCATAGGGTTATCAATGGCTGATTGCTTTTGGGGAGTGGATTACCAGGTTCTTCTCCTAAGCCTACAGTACTTGGTATTCCCAGGCAGTCTCCCATCCAATCACTAACCACGTCCAACCCTGCTTAGCTTCCGAGATGTGATGGAATTGGATGCCACAGTGGTACAACTGCAGGCAAAATAAGATTAGATACATTTAAAAATTTGCTCCATCATAAAATAAATAAAATAATTCAGTATACTCACTAGGATATATCTTTTCTGTATTCAATCAGTAACCATTTGAAAATGCAAAAACATAAGTGTAATAGCAATGAAAAGATATTTACTACCTGAGAATCAGCTTAAGACATGTAATAAACTTAAGAAACTCTGGAAGAGCAAGGTTAAAATGCTATAAAGAGACGAAAAAGTACATAAGTAAGTGCACAATGTATGTAAGCCTTAAAAGAGAAAGGAACATTGTAAATATCTTGCTTGTGCCTAAATTAATCTATGTTTTTAAGTAATCTCAATACTAAACTGATAGAGTTTTTAACTGAAGAAGTTTATAACCATCACTTGAAAAAATAAACATCTAAGAATAGTCAGGAAACATTCTGTGAAAAAGTTCATCTCTGAGGGAAGAATAGGTCTATCAATTATGGTAACTAAAATCATGTTGTACTGATACGTGTACATACAAACCAAGGAAATAGAAGACTGAGTTTATAAACAGAACTCTCAAATAAAATTGAGTAAATGGTACAGATGAGATACTACATCATCAGGGAAAAGTAGAATGTTCAATAAATGAGTATAGAATAATTGAATTTCTGAAAAATCAAAGTTGAACTTTCATTTGCCTTCCATTAGGAAAAATTCCAGAATTCAAAATTAAAATAAAACTGTAACATTAAAAGAAAATGAGAGTCTTTTATGTAAGCTCAGGGAAAACTTTTCTAAACTTAAATACATTTTAAAATTTGTATGTGAGATTTCTTTAGCTAACGTCTAAAGATATATATGAATTAAACAAAAGTATTTGCCATGTTATGGACTTAATGTCAATATCTGCATATATAAAAAGTTGCTATGAACAGAAAAATTTAAAAGGCCACTAATGCAACAAAAAAGTTTACAAATAATCCAGAAGGGAGAAAGGAAATACAAGTATTAAACACTGGAAAGACGTTCAACATCACTATAAGAAACCAACAGTTAAAATGAAAATAGCATACATTCCACCATATTTTATCTTCATTCTGTCAAAGATCAGTAGATTTTGTAATATACTGTTTTGTCATGGGTATAGAGAAACTGCCTCCATGGAGGTTAATTGGCATCCATTAATTTTTTTTAAATGAACATGATCTTTGGCATATGATTTTCAACTCTAGTAATTAATTTTACAAGTATACTTGCACATATGGGCAAAAACATTTAAAAAGATATCCACTGAGGCATTGTGTTTACTAGCAGAAGACTGGAGACAACCAAAATGTCTAACAAAGGTGGACTGTTAAATAAATTGTAATACCAGAACATGATAGATAGCCGAACAGAATGAGACAATTCTGTGTTCTGTCATAAAGTTGTCTCCAAAATATATTGCTACCATTTGTGTACAAAACCCAGTTTTATCTGTGTATGCAAATAAATTTCCATATGTGATTGCATATTCATAGACTATCTCTGGAAGTCTACCAAAGAAACTGGTTATCAGTCAAAGTCTTTTGGAGTCTCCTGGGAGATTGAGGGATGGGATCAGAGAAAGAATTACTGTGTATGATGTATTATTTGGCAAGAAGATGGAGAGGGACCTTAAAGTCATGTCAGATGAGAAATGATGGAAGGAACTGAGTTTTATTTTATATAGCATCAGGAGAAAGAACTAGAATCAATGAACATAGTTAGAGGAAGCAAAATTTGACTGAGTTTAAGGAAGACATTTCCAGTGATGAGAGCAATCTGAAGACTGCTCGAACTCTTTCATTGGGAGCTGAATGTTCCTTCTTTAGACTGCTCAATCAGATCACGTTATAGGAAGAAACAGCTAGGCACACTTCAAGTATCTTCAGCCCACAGTATTATTTCACCTTTGAACAAGGCCTTAAAAATCAAGTCCATGCTGCCATTTATAGTCTGTTCCTTTGGGAGAGTGAGAGGGGAGACATTAAGTGGTAAAATAAATAAATAAATAAATAAATAAATAAATAAATAAATACACACATACATACATATATACATACATACATACATACATACTCACTTCCTGCCCAAAGTTTCTTATTCTATTATTTCATCTTTAGGTCAAAATGTCCAGAATTTTAACAGATTTGCAATGAAAGAAATGTTTACCTCTTGTAAATTGAATTTACTTCTTTGACCTAAGAGATGACTGGATAATGTTGTTATTGACACTGGAAGTTCAAGGATGTGGTCAGTATTGTTCACCATTTTTTGTGCTATGATCAGATTTGTTGAAGTTAATGGACATAGAGAAAGGATATCATTTACCTGAGGTTAATTAGTAATGGAAGGGATTTTATTTATTCACACTTGACATTTATTTAATGTATAACCACTCAGTCACTATATAGCTACATTCAAAAAAGAAGAATGTCCTGCAGAGGTTGTTGTTGTTAGGTGCCATTGAGTCAGGTCGAACTCATAGTGACCTCTATGTACAACAGATGAAACACTACTCAACACTGTGCCATACACACCATCTTTTCAGGTTTGAGCCCTTTGTTGCAGCCACTGTGTTTCTTCTCATTTTGGGTGGTGCCACATCAGCAAAAGGACATCCCAAGGGCTTTACTCCTTTCCTGTCATTAAGTTCAACTCTACTTTGAGGAATCAACTCTTCCCTAGTCATCTTGTGAATGCCTTCCACCCTGGAGGGCTCATTTTCTGGCACTATGTCTGACAGTGCTTCTCTGTTGTTCACAGGGTATAAATGGCTAATTGTTTTGGGAGTGGGCTGCAAGGTCCTTCTCCCAGTCCTGCAGATACACATTCATAATTTAGTCTCTCTGTCCATATATAAGAAAACCCACAGAGACTGTCTTTATATTATTCTCTAAAGCTCAATAGCCAGCATCTGATACCACAAAATCTCGGAAGCTAAGCAGGGTCAGGCCTGGTTGGGAGACCACCTGGGAACACCAGTTGCTGTAGGCTGGGAGAAGCACCTGGTAACAAACTCCCAAAAAACAATCAGCCATTGAAAACCCTATGAATAGCAGAGAAGCAGTGACAGTAGTGCCTACCATAGTATACAGTTGGGGAGTGTTGCTATAAGCCAGACCCCACTTGACAACAAAGCTCAAAATCCTAACCAAATATACCTCACAAAACTAGCTTCCCAGTGTATTTCCTTATTTTGGCTAATGTCATCTGTTTCCTTCCAGATTTCTAGACTCACATTCTGAATTCCCATACAGCCTATTGTCAAGTTGACAATCAACCACAACTGATAACATATATTTGAAGGCATCAGATCCCTTTGCCCCAGTCCATCATAACTTCTATAGAAATGGGCAGGCCTAGACTACCGTGTTCCATATCAAGGACTTTGTTCTCGCCCCTGACTCCACCCTGTCACTGACCTCAGCTCTGTGGACAGAAGAAACCCACCCCATCTCTATAGCTTGACCAGTGATTTGGTGAGAAAAGACCATCTGGACCAACCAGTTGCTGCTTACCGGGATTTTCAAAGTAGAAAGCTGAGACACCATCACCAATAACCCACAGAGATTGGACTTGAGGGCTCAAATGATGGAGTTATAGCTGTAGAATTCTGGGGAAAACAAAGCCATGTGCAAAGTGAAGTTATGAGCTAAAAATTTCTGGGTACATATGAAAAGATGCCTGGAGCCATAGTACTGTGGTGCCCGATCCTTTCAGATATCAGAAGCTAACAGGGTCAGGCCTAGTTAGTACGTGGATGGGAGACCACCTGGGAACACCAGATACTGTAGGCTTGGGAGAAGGACCTGGCAACTCCCTTCCAAAAACCAATCCACCATTGAAAATCCTGTGAATAGCAGAGCACTGATAATAATGTTTCGCCTGTTATACATAGGGTCGCTGTGAGTTGGACACGGACTCGACGGCACCTAGCAATAACAACATCATGGGAAGATGGTCAAGAGAGATGTAGAAGGAAACAAATCTGTAGGGAGATGTGGAGGTAGATAGTGAAGCATCTTTTCAGAAGCAGGTGGGATATTTGGGGCAGTTTTGTTCCCAATTCCACTTGCTGGGAACCCATCTGAATGACATCTCTCTCAAGGATTCTCACAAGTCTCAGTACCTTAATTACTCCTGTCTTCTGTTTTAGCTGGATTAAATGGATCTTTCCTGCTTGCATTGAGTTAATGTCTTTCCCATCTATCTCCAACATTCCCTTTTGGTAGTCTTTACTCTAGTTTAAGCTATTACAGTTTTTCATCTTCTCAACAAAAATATTGTAATAACCTCTACTCTTCTTCTATAGACTACACACTTCCACATATCCACTTCTCATTTCCTACTGCCAAATTGGGGAGGAGATTTAGCTCAGTTGGTAGAGTGCTGCTTTGCTCTCTGAGTCCCTGGTTTGATCACCAGCACAGCAAAAATGGAAGAATGACCTAGCAGCCCACTCCAGAAACAATTTATCACAGAAAACCCTATGAATAACAGAGAAGCACTGAAATAGTGCTGGGCATGGTATAGTGTCGGGGAGTGCTTTGTTCTAGTGTAGATAGGGTCACTGTGATTTGGACCTTACTAGATGGCACCTAACAACAACTGCCAGGTTAGTCTTCAAAAACCCTGTTCTAACCACATCACTCCTTTGCTAAGAAACCCTCTATAACTCCCTATTGCCTAGAAAATAATGCATAAAACACTGTCATTCAAGAACAACCTACCTTTGCAGTTTTATCTTTTACCACTTCTGAACACACTTGAGTATGTGTATTCTCTCTCATCTGGTGTGTGTGTGTGTTTGTGTACACAATTCTCAATGTACACTTCTGTGGGTTTGGAGCACTCTGTATGATATGCATACTCATTGTTTTCATACATACATAGATCTTCTTATGTAATTATTTTTTGAGTGCACTATGGTATATTTCATTTATTTCAAGTGCATTTACATATTTTGTCCAAGGGTTGCTCTTAAAGAGAAGTAACCAAAATCTTTATACCTGGTTAAAAGCATAATAAAAATTGTATATTTGAAAGTTTGAATATTGTCTCTGTCTTTTGAAATACTACTTATTAAAGAATACCCTAAAATTTGACTTTTCTTTAAAACTTTGTTGCTTCATGAAGTTGGCTCTGATTTCTCTATTAAGTCCCTTTATTTCTTCTTGTATTATGATATTTATTTTATTTTTTCTTACCTTGTGCTCATTTTCAGACTTACCTTTTAGATTGCAACACCTTTGCAGGCAAGTCTCT
Source organism: Pedetes capensis (assembly GCA_007922755.1). Lineage (NCBI taxonomy): Eukaryota > Metazoa > Chordata > Mammalia > Rodentia > Pedetidae > Pedetes > Pedetes capensis. The sequence goes on from VMDO01006712.1 coordinate 87,213, forward strand.
TGTATGATTTCTAATGATGGCCCCTGAAGTACCCAGTTTAGCTCTCCATCCATCATAGTAGTTCAACAAATGATTGGTGATTTCATTTTTTAGCCCAGTTGATCAAATAGATATGAGTCTGGATGTCATATAACTAATTAACAAGATTGATGTGGCATCTCTCGGGTTTAAAATCTACTACTCAATAGAATGAGCACAATGAGTGCAGAGTTCTCAAAGTGTGCCCCAGACTTCAAATGCTACTGAGAATAATTCTTTGCCTTGCCAGTGCATTTTAATCATGGTTTTTCAAACTGTGTGTAACTGTTAGAAAATAAGAATAGATTCCAAAGAATATGATCTGACCAACAAATTCCAGATCCTCTCAAAACTGTTTAGAAAAATGCCCTCTTTCAGTAGATCCAGAATATTTGCATTTGCATTCTACATGCCAACAGACCCCCTGGTTTAGTTCCTACTAAGCAGAATAAGTGACTTCTTTGGCCATCGAGATATCTGTTTGTATAATTTAAGAAATTTTTATTACCTAGCAACTGTTTACAAAGCATTGAGTTAGACTGTATATAGAATACAAAACATTTAAGGCATCTGTTGTGTTCTGAAAAAATATGGAATCTAATTGGACAAACAAAAATATAGACACCTGAAAATATTATAATATAGCAAAACTGTATGATTGTTCTAGTTATCTATCACTGCATAATAAACCACCTGCCATACAAATGAACCCTAAATGACCCCTGTGTATTGGCCCTTATGTTGTTTACTTATTCACAGTAGCTTGACTATTAGCTCAAAAACTGTCAGCATTACACTTAAACTTTTAAACATCTAACTTTAAAAAATATAGCTCAAATGGAGTTGGAAACCATGGTGCCTAGATGTAATCCTGGAGATTCAGGAGGCTGAGACAGAAGGATAGCAAGTTTGAGGTCAGAGGCAACCAGTGCAACTTAATGAGACCTTGTCTCAAAAAGAAAAAAAAAATTAAAACTTTAAAAATTTAAAAAAACTTACAAAGGGGTTACAGGTGCAGCTCAGTGGTAGAGCACTTGCATAGCATGTGCAAGGCTCTGCGTTCAACCCCCAGTACTGCCAAAAAAGATTAAAATTAAAAATAAAATATGCATAGCCCAAATAAGTATACATTTAGCCATTTAGGCACTGCTTCTTTTGCATACCCTATAAACTACACTCAATATATGCTAGACATCCATAAGACAAACCCTGAGGGTATAAGTGTTTCTCTGAGGTAACCTACCCACTGTTGCTGAGCAACATCACCAGCACGTTAGCCTCCTGTCCACTTCCCTGCTCCCTTGGATTATTGTGCCCTCTTCTCTTCCTAGTGATGACCCATCACTGCTGTCTCTGGAGAGCCTCCTCTTAGGGACATCTCCTAAGTACTACTGTCTGTTGTCAAGCTCTTAGTGTTCTACTGCCAGCCCATGGTCTTGTATTCTCCCTGATGAACCCTGAATCTTTGAACTAACTGCAGTACCCTAAGGTTTATGGCTTAAAATAATAAATGTAGACTTATTTCTATCAATTTGCAGTTAAGACAGAATGTGGTGGGTATGGCTTGTGTCTCTATTTAGGTACTGACTGGAAAGGCTCAACCTGAGGTCTCCCTCTAAGATGGCTTCCTTGTTCACATATTTAGCACCTTGATGCTTCTGTCCCATCTCCATTGGCATCTTTTCCTCCAGGGCCCTGCCACTGTCTTGGACTTCGTTAGCATATGATGAGCTCAGAGGTATCAGTGGAGGCTTCTATAAAATGAGTATTGTAAGAGGCCCAGGAACAACCTACCAGAACTCTTTTTCTTTCACTCCCCTTTATTTATCAATGTTGGTGTGGTACAGAGTAATAAGGCTTTTGCTATTTCCATTACAGAACTATTACACCACTTTTGGTTGGATTTTCATCAACTTACATATTTCACAGAACTTTTTCATTAATATGTAATTTAAAAATATATGCATTTATGGGTTGTATTCCTTTTTCCCCCATGTATTTGCATTATTGCATCTATTTTGAGATTATCCTCTCCCTCTTTATCCTTCCACACTATTTCCCCTTCCCTTGCCCCCTTCCTCAACCTCTACTCCCATACCACTAGACCCTGCCCCATTCTTCCTACTCTGCTTTCATTTTCCTTTCTTAGATAAGCCTGATTGAATATATATATATATATATATATATATATATATATATATATATATATATATATGGCTGGGATTTAGCTCAGTTGGTAGAGTGCTGTGCTGCAGTCTCTGAGGTCCCGAGTTCAATTCCCAGCACCGCAAAAATGGGAGAAGGACCTGGCAATCCACTCCCAAGGCAATCCTGAAACAGTCTGCCATTGAAAACCCTATGAGGGTCGCTATGAGTTGGATACCAACTCTACGGCACCTAACAACAACAACATATATATATATATATATATATATATATATATATATATATATATATATATATATTTCTTGCTTTAAGTTAGATTTAGCTTCCACATATGAGTGAGACCTTATAGTATTTCTCCTTTTGGGCCTGAGTTCTCCTTTTGGGCACTTAAGATGATATTCTCTGGTTCCATCCATTTTGCTACAAATGACATTATTTCAATCTTTTTTTTATTGCTGAGTAGTATTCCATTGTGTATATATACCACAAATTTTTTTATCTATTCCTCTGTTTATGAACATTTTGGTTGGTTCCATACCCTCGTGATTGTGAAAAGTGCTGCACTAAATATGGAAATGCAAGTGTCTCTATAGTATGATGATTTATCTCCAACTGGTATATTCCCAGGAGTAGCATAGCTGGTCATATGGCCTTTCTATTCTTAGTTTTCTGAGATATTTTCATACTGACTTCCAAAATGGTTGAACTAATTTATGATCCTACCGGCAATGGAAAAGTTTCCTTTTCCTCCACATCCTCACCAGCATTTGTTATTATTATTAATTTTGATCTTGGCCATTGTTATTGGTTGTTGTTGTTGTTGTTGTTGTTGTTGTTGTTGTTGTTGTTGTTGTTAGGTGTCATTGAGTCAGGTTGGACTCCTAGCAACCCTATGTACAGCAGAACGAAACACTCCTGGACATTGTGCCATGCCTGGCACTATTGTTAAGTGAGATGGAATCTTAGTGTTGTTTTGATTTGCATTTCCCCAATGGCTGGGGTTATTGAGTATTTTTTCATGTGTTTCTTGGACTTTCAGATTTTTTCAGTTGAGAGCTGTCTGTTCATTTCCTTTGCCCATTTTTGTATTGCATTATTTGTCTTGGAATTTGCTTTCTTAAGTTCTTTCTAGTATATTCTAGAAATTAGTTCTCTGTCAGATGTGTAGAATGCAAAGATTTTCTCCCATTCAGTGGTATCTCTCTTAACTCTGTTGATTGTCTCCTTTGCTCTCCAGAAGCTTTTTAATTTCATGGAATCCTGTTTGTCAATTCTTGGTGCTGTTTCCTGGCCCACTGGAGTCTTGTTAAGGAAATATTTTCCTATGCCTATGTGTTGGAATGTGTTTCCTATCTTTTCCTGTAGTAGTTTTAACGTTTCTGGTCTTATGTTGAGGTCTCTTATCCATTTTTAATTGACTCTCATGAAAATTGAGAGATACAGGTCTATTTTTAATTTTCTGCAGATGGATATCCAATTTTCCCAGTACCATTTGTTGAAGTGGTTATCTTTTCTCCATTGAACATTCTTAGCCCCTTTGTCAAAAATCAGGTAGCTATAGTTGCATGGGTATGTCTCTGGGTCTTCAAATCTGTTCTATTGGTCTTTAAGCCTATTTTTGTGTCACTACCAAGCTGTTTTTGCCACTATAGCACTGTAGTATAGTTTAAAGTCAGATGTTGTGATCCTATCTGCACTATTTTTGCAGCTTAAGATTATTTTGGCTATATGTGGTCTTTTGTGTTTCCATATGAATTTTAGGATTATTTTTCCTATTTCTGCAAAGTCTATCATTGGAATTTTAATGGGGATTTCATTAAATCTATAAATTACTTTTCTACCAGAGGGCTTACCAGCCTTTGAAGTCTCAGAATGACAATGTACATAGCACTCTATTGGTCAAGAAATTCAAAAGGACAACCTCTACTCAAAGGGAAGGGGGGAGCCGGGTGCAGTGGCACATGCCTGTGATCCCAGCAGCTCAGGAGGCAGAGGCAGGAAGATCACAAGTTTGAGATCAGAGACTGTCTGTGTAACTTAGCGAGACCCTGTCTCAAAAGGTAAAAAATGGGCTGTGGATGCAGCTCAGTGGTCCAGTACTTGCAGAGCATGTGAGCACGAGGCCCTGGGTTCAACCCCCAGTACCACAAAAAAAAAAAAAAAAAAAGGTGGGTAGTCTCCACCTTTCAATGAAAGAAGTTGCAAAGATTTTGTAGCCATTTAAAATCTACTATAATGATTATTTCCATAGCCTGCAGGCATAGCCCTGTGGCATCTGATCCTGTCAGATCTTGGAAGCTAAGCACGGTCAGGCCTGGTTAGTACCTGGATGGGAGACCGCCTGGGAACACCAGAAGCTGTAGGCTTGGGAGAAGGACCTGGCAACCCCCTCCCAAAAATCAATGTGCCATTGAAAACCTTTGAGCAGCAGAGAAGCACTGACAATAGTGTTTTCCCTGTTGTACAGAGGGTCGCTATGAGTTGGATACCAACCTGATGGCACCTAACAACAACAACAACATAATGATTATTTATTAATGTATACTGAATAATATAAAAAAGCATTGCTTATCCTCTAACACACGGTTGGCAAACTACAGCCTGTGAGCCAAATCAGGCCCATAACATGATTTTGTGAATTAAATTATTGGAATATAGACATACTGATTTGTTTACATATTGTCTATTGTTAGGTGCTGTTAAGTCAGGTCCGATTCATACCAAACCTATGTGCAATAGAAAAAACATTACCTGACACTGTGCCATGCCGGTACTGTTGTTAGTGCTTCTCTGCTATTCATAGGGTTTTCAATGGCTGATTGTTTTTTGAGAGTGAGCTGCTAGGTCCTTCTCCCAAGCTTTCAGCATCTGGTGTTCCCAGGCAGTCTCCCATTCAAGTACTAACAAGGCCCAACCCTGCTGAGCTTCTGAGATCTCATGGGATTGGATGCCAGGGTGGTACAACTATAGGCCTACACATTGTCTAGGGCTGTTTTTATGCTATGACCACAGAAATGAGTAGTCAAAACTGTGATCATATGACTTCCACAATGTAAAATATTTACTACAGTACCTGATCTTTTTTAGGGTAAATTTGCTAATCCTTGTTCTAAAACATGGTTATATTCTGCTAATGCTTGAATTAAGTTGCTTTTCTAAAGGTATTCTTCTTAACTGTAGAAAACTGCTTACACAAGTTCAGTTTATAAACTTCCCACATACACATTGCCATAGGTGCACAATAGAGCTGCTCATTGGGACAGTGGTGAGTCCATTCTGCTTGCCACGAATAGATGGTTGCCACAGTTATGCTGTTCATCTTACTCTGGACAGATGGGCTTGTGAGGCTACCATGTATTTGCTGCTTAACTTGAAAGTGTTGTCAAAAACCAATAAGTACAAAAAGCAATGAGAATATTAAAAAATGCTAAGCAGTTAAAAGCAGAGTATGATAATGCCCCAAAGATAACTTTAAAAGGTGAACATTATGAAAATAAACTTGTGATTTGTGGCTATGAGGTAAATCATTAGAAGGATAGATTCTGAGGAACTAAGGTATTCCATGCAACACAGGAAGTGACAGAAGACAAAATATAACAATGACTCAATGAAAAAACACATGTGAGGCTAAAGGAGCAACCTCAGCCCATTCCTTCTTTTAACTTAATGTTTATTCAGGAGATGATTATTAGAGTTGGAGGAGTTGAAGGTCAACTACAGTGACAGGATGGTGGAAGATATATTTCCATAGGTTCAACTCTCTACTTAAATTTGTATGATATTAAGGAGAGGAGAGTGGGGAGACCAGAAAAACAGTTCCTACAACACTTGCAGAGATCAACAAAGAGGAATGTTTCCCACCTTAGCAGACTTTTAGGGTAGACTAGACAAGTTTTTTCTAGGGAAAATATGCTTGGCAGCATCGATAGGATCAAGGAAGAAAAAAAGAATATCTATGTTATTTATTTATTTATTTTTGGTTCTGGGAGTTGAACCTAGGGCCTCGCACTTGCATGCTTTGCAAGTGCTGGACAACTGAGTGCACCCCCTGTCCATTTTTTTACTTTTTTTTTTTTTTTTTGAGACAGGGTCTTGCTAAGTTATATAGATGGCCTCTGGTCTCGAACTTGCGATCCTCCTGCCTCAGCCTCCCGAGCTGCTGGGATTACAGGTATGTGCCACTGTACCCAGCTAGAATATCTACTTTAAAACTGCAAAGAACCAAGGGTCTCTCATATGGTAAAAATCTTTCTATGAACTAAAAACCTTTTTGTAACACACCTGATCTTTACATGTACTTTCTGAAATTTAATTCCTGCAGTTAAAAGAAACCAGGAAATGGACGAGTAAATCAGCACTCAAACTCGTGACATATCACATATTGACACAGTAACTTCCACCAACATAATAACTTTCATTGCAAACTTTGGAGTAAACTTTTGATGTAATTTGTGACTCATAATTGTAAGCTTATCTATTAAAAAGAAATGTTATTAGCAGTATCTACTTGTTTTTATAAACAGAATCTCTACAACAAAATAAAATACAGAAATATATCAAAAGCTGAAGACTTTCATTGTCAGTGATAAAACCCAATTTTTTCCTTTTGTGTGCATCAAAATAGTTCCATAGTGTTTATTGTTTGGCTTTATCATAAGTTCTAATAAAATACTACCTTCATCTGTTTTATACACAGGAATTCCACATAAGGTTTCCTTTGGGGGGAAAATTCTACTGCATGAAAGCTTGAAAATCATGACCATAAATAAAAGACAATATTGAAGAGTTTGAGCAGGAAAGTTACATAATGAAAGTGGTGTTTTAGGAACATATTAATCTGGTTGTATGTCAGACGGATTGCCCAGAGACCAGTTATAAAGATACTGTGAACAATGTCCTGTGAAAATAACCATCATAATACAATAGAAAATGGAACTAAGACTTATTATATCTGTTGGAAATTGTGAGAGGCATAAAATAAAGTGATTGAAAAATTATGTTTACATACCAAATAAGCCTACTGAAAGGCTCTCACCTTCAAGCTCTATGATTTCCTCCTCTTTTTTGTTCCAATAAAAAATGTAAAATAAGGAAAAATGATATTATAGAAAGTGTTCAGCTAGATCCCTAATATAGGAAAAAATGCCTAGAAAATTCATACTCTACTTCATTTAAAATATCTCTGCTTGTTTGAACAGTATTATCTAAGATTGATCTTTCAACCAAAATTTTGACAATGAAAGTCTCCCCCTGCTCCATTTTCTTTCTTTCTTTTTGGTGCTTTGGGTTGAATCCAGGGTCTCATGCATGCTTTGCAAGACTATCACAGAGCTAGCAATTTTTTTTTACCTTTGTAAAAATTTGAGTTAGTATCTTGCTAAGTTACTCAGGCTGCCCCTGGCTTCCGATTTGTAATCCTCCTGAACCTGCCTTCAAGTTGTTGGGATGATGGACATCCACCACTGAGCCCAGCCAAAATTATTTTTCAAAGCTCATAAATATTCATTTTGGAAACATTATACAATACATATTGTTGTTGATGTTGTTGTTAGGTGCCATTGAATCAGTGTCCGACTCAGAGCAACCCTACTTACAACAGGGGAAGCACTACTGTCAGTGCTTCTTTGCTATGCATAAGGTTTTCAATGGCAGATTGTTTTTTGTGAGTAGGTTGCTGGGTCCTTCTCTCAAGCCTACAGCACCTGATATTCCTTCCCATCCAAGTATTAACCAGGGCTGGCCCCGATTAGCTTCCGAGATCTGATGGGATTGGACACCATGATGGTATGGCTGCAGGCACAATACATATTAGCAAGCACAAGGTAAAATTTCTGAAATTCCACAACCTAGGCTGGTTTGGAAGCCTACATGACTCCTATGAACAACAATAACAAAATCACTTTATTGTATACCCTCTCCAGTATTATTCTATAAGGATATCTACCCAAAGCAACAAAACTTCATATAAAATAGGATTATATTATATATTCAACTGAATATTTCAGAAATATGTCCCATAATATAAATAAGTATGTCTACATATATTAGTTAAATATTTAGCATCCAGGGAATAATTGTCTAATAAACATCACTGGCCAGAAATCTAATCTAATTTTAAGCAGACATGTATTTAAATTATAATCATAAGAGAGGCATTATTTCCAAAATAAAATAAATTTCATTTGTTTCCAACAGTAAGTTTTTAAACTGTTTACAAATACCAATCCCTTTTTCACTTCTGTATTGGCTTGACCCATTATAAACAGAATTTCCTGATGCATGGGTTCATCTGAGCCTCCTGCTAACTTCATGGCTACCCAATATTTCCCATGGATAATATCACTAAGGAACAATTTTTTTGCCACTTTAGATGGTGTTTTCTACCATGCTCCTCCTCCCGCTGGAGTCATTACAACTTTGCTTCTCTCTTCTCCCATCATTCTGCTTCTTGACACTCTTACCATATGGGGATGCCAAGCTCCTGGTGATTCAATGTCTGGGAAAAAACACAATCAGATACAGGCAGAACAGGGGTTGACTGTCTGCTCCTATATCTTTCTCCTGCCTCATGTGGCAGGGCTCTTGTCACCACATCTATTAATTTATATGAAAGCACCGACAGCATAAATCCTTGAAGTCACCATTAGCACGGTACCATGTTTATTAGTGACATGGGATCCAAGGACATTGTGTGACAAACACAAAGATTTCATTAAAAAAACAAAACAAAACAAAACAAAACAAAACCATCTCTTTTACATTATTTAAACTAGCCTGTCATCTCCGGGAATTAAAACCAGACTTATCAACCAACACCATTTTTTCACTTATCAGATTGGCCACAATCAAAAGGTTCAATAAAAGTCTTCTTTGGAGGCTATGAGGTAATAGGTACTCTCTTACATAGCTAGTGGCAGGACACAGCGACACAACCTCCACAAAGGACATTTTGGCAATATTTTTAATAGTTACAAATGTATTTGCCCTTTGACCCAGCAATTTCACTTCTGGGAATGCATCATACTGACACGTCTGCACACAGCAAAATAATTTATGCTCAAGGTTATTTACTTTTGATTGGAAACAATCCAAGTGTCTATCAGCAGAGGAGTGGTTAATTAAATTATGGTACATGCACACAATGGAATATTAGGTAGCTATAAAAAAATGAGAAAACACGAGCTATACAGATAAGAAAAGTTCTCCAGGAAATGTTAAGGGTAAAACTGAAGGTGCAGAATTAAGTATATGATAAGTCACATTTTATGTAAGAAATGGAAGGAGTAATATGAACAGTGAATACAGATGGTATCCATGACGGGAGTAGGGATGAGGTAGACACTGACAAGATGGGAATGAGTCCTCTCAACTTGTACTGTCTTTTGTCCAAATATTTTCTTAAGTTTCTAAAAAAAATTACTTGAATATATTACCTATTAAAATAACTAAATAAAAATATGGAAGACTTACTTTTAGTTTCATTTTTCTCGTTAAATTACAGATCAGGGAAAAAGTGCCCTTCAATCCTTTGTGGTTTAATAGTTTTGAATGGGAACACTCTTAGGTGAACACTCTTTTTATATGAAAAGGTGAATAATATTCAATCATTCTGCTGGTTGCTTTACCCAATAATCTTTTAAGAAATTTCCACTTTATACCATTAGGATATCTTTAGCATTTCCTCAGCAACACTGACTTTGCTGACTTTTCTCACTTTTCTGGCTTTGCCTTTTCTGAAGACTGATGGATCATCAAAAGCTCCCTATTGCAAATATGCCCATGTTGTGTCTGAAAGGGAAATGGTGGAGCTAACAACACTTGATAGGGTTGTTGTTGTTGTTAGGTGCCGTCGAGTCGAGTCCGACTCATAGCGACCCTATGTACAGCAGATCGAAACATTTGCCGATTCTGTGCCAGGCAAACCATCTTATTTATGTTTAAGCCCATTGTTGCAGACACTGTGTCAATCCATCTGGTGGAGGGTTTTCCTCTTTTGCGTTGACCTGCCACTCTTCCAAACATGATGTCCTTCTCCAGGGATTGTTCTCTCCTGACTACATGTCTGAAATATGTAAGATGCAGTTTGGCCATTTTTGCT
>VMDO01006713.1:0-14192 GCA_007922755.1 Pedetes capensis
TCACAACCATATGATGCCACTGAAAATACCATGGCATGAGTCAGATGCACCTTCGTCTTCAATGTGACATCTTTGCTTTTCAATACTCTAAAGAGATCTTTTGCCACAGCTTTTCCTAGAGCAATGTGTCTTTGGATTTCTTGACTGCTGCTTCCACGGGTGTTGATTATAGAGCCAAGCAAAGCAAAATCTTGGACAATCTCAATCTTTTCTCCATTTATTGTGAAGTTGCGTGCTGACCCAGTTGTAAGGATTTTTGTTTTGTTGATGTTTAGTCGTAACCCATACTGAAGGCTATGATCTTTGATCTTCATCAGTAAATGTTTTAAATCCTCTTCATTTTCAGCAAGCAAAGTGGTGTCATCTGCATAATGTAGGTTGTTAATGAGTCTTCCTCCAATCTTGATGCCACGTTCTTCCTCATAAAGTCCAGCTTCTCGTATTATTTCCTCAGCGTATAAATTGAAGAGATAGGGTGAAAGTATACAGCCCTGACGCACACCTTTCTCAACTTTAAACCACTCAGTGTTTCCTTGTTCTATTCGAACAACTGCCTCCTGGTTCATGTACAGATTTCTTATGAGCACAATTAGGTGTTCTGGTATTCCCATTTTCCCAAGTGTTATCCATAATTTGTTATGATCCACACAATCCAATGCTTTTGCATTGTCAATAAAACATAGATAGACATCTTTCTGATATTCTCTGAAGTGATGCTAATTAATGAATGGGTCGTCCCCCTAAAGAGCAGGGGAAACATCTGGCCTCTTTTCCCTTCTCCACCCCACCTGCACCTGTGTAGGAAGCCCTCCTGGAGAAGCACAGCTGACTGCAAGGTATCTACTCACCCCACTGCTTTACAGGACTTAGAGGCAACAGTTCAGCTACTTCACACCCTTGGGAAGATTTTGATGGCTGAAGATTCACAAAGTTGAGAAAGAGACAGAGACATGTTTGAAAGTAAGCTGTCTCCTTAAAAATGTATTCACAAAAAAATAATGTTTTAAAAAGCAATTCATTAAATAGGCAAGAAGGGACTGCCAAATTATTAAAAGAAAGGTTATGAGGATGAATGAAGCTAGCTGTGTTTGCAAGTGTTTTTGGCAGATACAAATCCTCACAATCTCCATCTCTAGCAGAGGAATGCCCTTCTCATGACTGGAGTCAGGACCAAGACCCTGCAGAGGCTGGAGGCCCATCAAAAAATGGACAAGGTGCATCTCATATCCGCTCTGGTCCCATTGGCCAAAGCAGGTCACACCACCAATTCTGTACTCAGTGGGAATAGGAATGATACCCCACTTAATGGAAAAATGATATGAAAATAATGATAAAACCATGCAGATAATCTATAATGTCTATACAACCTAGATTATAATAAGACTTATTCATTATCAGATATTAAGATCATATAAAAAATAGACATTGGGGCAATGGCAATCAATAAATAACCAAATGGCTCAAATGACACAGGAAGGAACAATTCAAAATTACATGCATATACATACAGAACGTTCTTGTTAGGTGCCACTGAATTGCATCTGACTCATAATAACCCTACATACACCAGAACAAAACATTACCCAGCACTGTGCCTCGCCTGGCACTATTGTCAGTGTTTCTCTACTATTCGTAGAATTTTCCAGGTCCTTCTCCCATTTTTGCAGTGCTGGGGATCAAATGCAGGGTCTCAGAGCCCCAGAACAGCACTCTACAAACTGAGCTAAGCCCCAGCCCATACAGAACTTTGTTGTTGTTGTTGTTGTTGTTAGGTGCCATCGAGTTGGTATCCGACTCATAGCGACCCTCATAGGGTTTTCAATGGGTGAGTGTTTATCGGGATTGCCTTGGGAGTGGATTGCCAGGTCCTCCTCCCATTTTTGTGGTACTGGGAATTGAACTCGGGACCTCAGAGACTGCAGCACAGTACTCTACCAACTGAGCTAAATCCCAGCCCATATATAGAACTTTAGTAAGTAATAAAGATGACATTTAAAATCAGGGGAGAAAATTCCAATAATGAAGTTAGAATAACTAGATGCACATTTGGGAGAAAAGAAATATCTGTTTAACCACTGATGTACAAGAAATAACAGCGGGGACAGAGTTTTAAACATAAGAAGTGAAATACAAAGTATTAAGAGGGAGCCAATATTTTTTTTAATAGTCTCTGAGAGAAGTCATTTTAAGGCAGGCATAAAATCCAGGTATCATGAATATAAACACTGACAAATTTGACCACAAAAAGCAAGTAATTTCTACATGGCTGAAAATATCTCAGGATGAAAAGACAAGAAGCACGTTAGGAAAATCATTTGCAATATTTCCATAAGGAAAAAATTAGACAGCTGAGTATATTCTAAATATAAGCATCAATAAGAAATCAATAAGCTTAGCGGGGCACAGTGGTATACAACTATAATCCCAGCAACTTGGGAGGTGGAGGCAGGAGGATCAGTTCAAGGCCAGAGGCAGCCTGTGAAATTTAGTAAGGTCTTACCTCAAGATGAAAAATAAAATAAGATCAAGGGCTAGGAGTGCAGCACAGTGGTAGGGTGCTTGGAAAGTGTGCATGAGGCATGGGTTCAAACACCAACTACCACCAAAAAATTAAAAATAAAAAATCAATAACCTGAAAAGAATTAGACGAAAAACAAAGCTAAAGGGACACCTTACAGAAAAAAATTGCAAATACATCTTAAATAAAAAGAATAGTTCTTCACAATAATTTCAGAAATGGCCAGTAATAACTTCAAGGTCTGTTTCACCTCTTAGCTGGGGATTGGTGATGAGGCCATTCTGTACTGGGAGCAGTGTGAGTTAGTCAGAATTCTTGCTTCTTGCTGAAGGAGAATAAATAAATTCAGCCTCTGTAGAGTGTGAGGCAACTTCAACCAACATTTGAAACCCAAACATCTCTCAACCAGGAATTCTAATTCTAGGAATGTCACAAACATGCTTGCACATATGTGAAATAACATAGGCACAAAGGACATTCATGTATTTCTCCCCATTCACACCTGAGAGTGAGAGTTGGGCCTCAATAATGACCTGCTTTCACCACTGGTCCATAAACGGCTCTTGGATTAGGTCTCTCTCATGATATAACACGCAGCAGTCAAGAAATCCAAAGACGCATCGCTCTAGGAAAAGCTGTGGCAAAAGATCTCTTTAGAGTATTGAAAAGCAAAGATGTCACATTGAAGACGAAGGTGCGTCTGACTCATGCCATGGTATTTTCAGTCGCATCATATGGTTGTGAAAGCTGGGCATTGAACAAGAGAGACAGAAAAAGAATTGATGCTTTTGAATTGTGGTGCTGGAGACATCTATTGAATATACCATGGACTGCCAAAAGAACCAACAGATCTGTCCTAGAAGAAGTACAACCAGAGTGCTCCTTGGAAGTAAAAATGGCCAGACTGTGTCTTACATATTTCGGACATGTAGTCAGGAGAGAACAATCCCTAGAGAAGGACATCATGTTTGGAAGAGTGGCAGGTCAACGCAAAAGAGGAAAACCCTCCACCAGATGGATTAACACAGTGTCTGCAACAATGGGCTTAAACATAAATAAGATTGTTTGCCTGGCACAGAATCGGCAAGTGTTTCAATCTGCTGTACATAGGGTCGCTATGAGTCGGACTCAACTCAACGGCACCTAACAACAACAACAACATGATATAACAATCCTTACAACCAGGGTGCAGGTTCAGGCAGGGTTCAATATGTTAACATGCAAAGAGTATGGGTTCAGTTTAGTTCAGGTTTAAAATAAATTTTACTCCTATGTGGTTTTTTGTTGTTGTTGTTGTTGTTAGATGCCATCAAGTTAGATCCAACTCATAGCGACCCCATGTACAACAGAACAAAACAGTACCCGCCACTGTTCCAGTTATGTGATCTTTTTATGCTTGAGCCCATTGTTGCAGCCACCATGTTTCCTTGCATTTTGAGTCATGCCACATCAGTAGGAGGAGGTTCCAAGGGCTTTAGTCCAGTCCTTTCATTAAGGCTGACTCTACTTTGAGGAGGCTACTCTTCCCTAGTTGTTTCTTGAATGTCTTCCAGCCTAGGGGCTCATTTTCCAGCACTGTATTTGACAGTGCTTCTCTGCTATTCATAGTGTTTTCAATGGCCAATTGTTTCAGGAGTGGGCTGCTGGGTCCTTCTCCCTGGTCTGTCTGAGTATGGAAGCTCAGCTGAAACCTGTCCACCATGAGTGGCCCTGCTGATATCTAAAATACTGGTGGCACAGCTTTCAAAGGCACAGCCACACACAAGCCCCCACAGCATGACAAGCTGACAGACACATGGAGGAATCCTAGAGAGAGATAACTTTTTTCAATTTTTATGTACAATTAGGTAGCTGATACCTGAATCCACACCACTTTGGCATCCAATCACGTCAGATATCAGAAGCCAAGCAGAGTCGGGCCTGGTTAGTACTTGGATAGGAAATTTTCTGGGAATACCAGATGAGTAAGCCTGGGGAAAGGATCTGGCAGCCCACTCCCAAAAGCAATCAGCCATTGAAAACCTTATGAATAGCAGAGAAGCACTGACAATAGTGCTGGGCATAGCACAGGGTTATGTAGTGTTTTGTCCTTTGTACACTGGGTCCCAACTTGATGGCATTTAACAACAACAAAGACAGCTAATGATACATATACACACAAATTAAAAGCAGAACTCAAACTCAATTTTTCACTTGGTTTGGGTTCAAATTCAGGCTCAGAAAAGTTTTTTTAAATGCCTGAACCAGAATAGGCTCAGGGTTCAGGTTCAAGTTTGCGTTGCAGCCTGCTATCTACACATAAGACTTAAACCCCAACCTGAACCAAACCTGAACCCTGCCAATGTTAACATGTTGAACATGCACCCAAATCTGAAACTAAATTTCCATGGGTTTAAAGCCCTTCTTACAAACACACCACCTAAAGCAAAAGCCCCCATGATGAAGGAAACGCTGTGCCGCCCACGCCCACTTCCTCGCCTTACCCAGTGAGTCATCCTTCTGGAACCATTTTCACCATTCCTTTCTTCCTGTTCTGTGCACCCTGAGGCATTTTTAAAAGTTTAGGCTTTAGCAGGGCACAGTGCCACATGCCTAAAATCCCAGTACTTGGGAGGCTGAGGCGGGAGGATCCACACAAGTTCAAGGCCAGCCTGGTCTACTTAGCAAGTTCCAGGACACAGCTACATAGCAAGACCTTGTCTCAAAAAAAAAAAAAAAAAAGTTGGGAATTAAAAGATCGCCTGTGACCAATCGTCCTGTGGAATCGACTTTCTCATTCAGTACTTAGTTAAGATCACCCACGTCATTCTCCATCACCAATAGCCTAATTGTCTGAGATCTATAGTATTCCATTGAGAAATCTACTGCCTTTTCTTCATGCTTCTCCTAAGGACGGCCATTTGCACTGCTCCCAGCTCTTCATCTTTGTGAAGAGTGTTGCTGGGACCTTCTTGCTCCTGTCTCCGGCTGAACAATGTGCAAGAATCTTTTTCTGCAGGACATCGAGGCATGGGAATAGAGGGTGGTATGCTACATAAATATTTAACTTCAGGAGTTGACCCCAATTGTTTCCTACATTGTCTAAGACCACCGCCATGTCTAACCAGGCCTGCAGGTCCACATTTGCTGCACAACTTCATAAGATCAAGTTGATTTTGACAAATCAAATGGACAGAAAGCTGGCTCGCTGAGGCCCGGAAGGATGCAGGACATATGCTCTATCACATCCCCATTGACGTGCTTGCTTCATTCCTGCAAAAATCAGGTGATTAGTGAGCCTCAGAACTCGAGCCTGGAGTCGGCTGCCTGCTCCTCCGTCCTCCAGCCTTAGCTGCTGGCACTTCCTGAGGTGTAGCCTGGGCTGGTGGTGCAGATGAAGAGAAGGCCGTCTTCCACTGCCTCTGTCCCACCAGCTCCCTGAGGCTGCACCCTACTGAAGCAGCGGCAGGAGTGGCAGCCCCAGCCTCTGGCTCTGCCCCCTGCACCTATGCATGTGGCACAGTGGAGGCTCAAGTCCCCGTGGTTTCCTCAAATGAATAGACACTCTTTTCCCAGAACTCAGGCTGTGATTTAGCTTGGTTGGTAGGGTGCTACGCTGCAGTCTCTGAGGTCCCGAGTTCAATTCCCAGCACCAAAACAAATGGGAGAAGGACCTGGCAATCCACTCCCAAGGCAATCCCGAAACAATCAGCCACTGAAAACCCTATGAGGGTCGCTGAGTCGGATATCGACTCAATGGCACCTAACAACAACAACATCCCAGAACTCAGTGCTTGTCCCAGTTAAGGAATGAAGAAAAATCATCCAAGTTCCTTGGAGGATGGGGGATTAGATGGAGTCCCCATAGGTCACTTCCTCTCCATGACATCCACAAAGTTACTCCGCTGCTCTTAGCCCGGGGAGGGAGAATAAACGTGCTCCTTCCAGATTCCGGTAGGAGGTTTTTGCCCCCCTCGAGCACAGGCTTCGGTTTCAGCTGCTCCTAAAGCTGTCATCAGGTCCCTGCTCCAGAATGGAACTCTGCCAGGGCCATCAGAAAGTAGCTTCAACTGTCCAAACCACAGCGGGGGCCTCAGCTTTTCAATAATCATTGTTTAGAGAGAAGGCATAGGAAGTGCAATCACTAATGCGTTTCTCCAAGAAGAAAGGTCGGGTTAAAAGAGCTGCTTTGTCAACAAATCTGTTTCTGGGTGTGGAAAGATGCCCCAAATTTCCAGGAGTATAATTTAGCCTCTTTGATCCCATAACTCTGTAGGTAAATGACCTCCCCCACTATCCCTAAACAAGATAATTAGCACTGAAGACACTAAATCAGCAGCACTAAATCAAAGGTGAACCCCTAGAAATGGAGCTTCAAAGAACCTACTTATAAAGCCTTCATAACATGACACAATAACTTTGTGTTAGTAATCATTCAGGTACACGCAGGAGTGGACAGGTACACATAGACACATACAGCTTGCAAGAAAGAAAGCAACCCAGTTAATGATAAAAAGAGAGAACTACATGTTATGAACAAACAGAAAACATACTAAAATATCAGATTTTAAAATATAAATATCTAGCAATATGCAATATGTAATATCTGTCTAAATACATACTTGTTGTTGTGAGGGGCTGTCAAGTCCAATCCAACTCATAGCGATCCTAAGTACAGCAGAACAAAACACCACCCAACACTGCCATGCACATGACCTTTTTATGTTTGAGCCCATTGTTGCAACCACTATGTATCTTCTCATTTTGAGTTGTGTCACATCAGTAAAAAGAGGTACAAGGTTTTAGTCTATTCCTGTCATTAAGGTCAACTGAGACAGAAACTCGTCCTTAGTTGTTTCTTGAATGTGTTTCAGCCTGGGGTGGGGGCTCATTTTCCAGCATTATATTGGATAGTGCTCCTTTGCTATTCATAGGGTTTTCAATGGCTAGTTGTTTTGGGAGTGGGCTGCTGGGTCCTTCTCCCTGGTCTGTCTTAGTCTGGAAGCTCAGCTAAAACCTGTCCACCATGGGTGGCCCTGCTGGTATCTGAGATACAGATGGCATAGCTTTCAGCATCACAGCAACATGCAAACCCCCACAGCATGACAAGCTGACAGCCACATGGGGGAAATATACATTTAGCTCACAGCTAATGATGCAATGACACCAACTTCCATTCACCAATCCAACAAATATGTCCAAAGGATCCATGCTGTGCCAGAGACAACTTAGGGCACAGAAGGCACGTCAGTCCACCGACACAGGTGCTGACAAGCTACAGGGGAGGCAGGTGGCAAAAATAAACACAGACAGACAAAATGTTAGACGTTGAAAGTCCTGTGAGGAGAAAGAACAGGAAAAGGGGTTAAAGAATTCCAGAGAGGAGGCTCCGGTTTGAAATGTAGGAGTCAGGGAGGCTTGGCTGGGAGGGGGACACTCGAGAAAGTGTGGAAGGAGGGAGGGGAAGGGCATGGGGAGAAGAGGCTTCCGTGCAAAGGCCAGAGTATGAGCACCAATCACTGTGGGGAGAGGAGGGCTCCGGGACAGGAGCCCGTGACAGTCGAGGCCAGTGAGGCCCTGCAGACGCCCCGAGTGCAGTGGAAATAAATAGTAGTGGAATAGTAGTGGCCACCGTTAGGTGAGGAGCAGACCAGCAAGGCCATCGAGGCTTCCACAGGCTCAGGTCGGCTGCAGGGGAAGAGCCAAAGCAAGCGGCAGGCCGGGGAGGCCGTGGGAGAGCCGAGAGGCTGACACCAGCGGGGTCCAGAGCTGGCAGTCAGGACTTGGCCAGCAAAAAAGAGACAAGATGGTCCCTGGTGAGCTGCGGGGCATGAGGAAGAGGAGCGCAAGGATGATTCACAAGGTTGGCCGGAGTCACCGCGGGCGGAGCAACCTCAAAGACAGCTCTGAAGACACCAGACCCAAATCCACGCCCAAGAAGAACATTCCAACCCATCTGACATGTCTGGAAAATGATCTGAGGGTGCAGATCAAACAATGCTCTCAAGTTCTGCATGAAGAAATGACAGCTTAATCCCAGCCAAATGCATCCTGGAAAGTTTTGAGTTGCAAGAGCCTAAGAAAAAAATTCTGTGAAGTATCAGGCACTGTTGCCACCAAAAAAGTTACCTACAAAGGGAGGGAGCTCAGGGTTCTCTTGAGCTCTAAATCTAAGAAGACAACCAAAGCACATCTAAAGAGATCTCATGGGGAGCCAGTGTGATCCAGGAGTTCTGCACCCAACCAAGTGATCTTTTATACATGAGAACAAGAAAAAAAACTTCAGATATACAAAGACAGACCTCAGAAAATATTCCACACATGTAAATCTGAAAAAAAAATTTGACTACATAAATATAAATGAAGGATGGGGGATTCACCAGATTAAGTAAGTGGTTTTTATTTTCACCATCCTGGATTCTATAACAAGTAAATATTCTTTTTTTTTTTTTTTTTTTTTTTGCAGTACTGGGGGTTGAACCCAGGGCCTCCTGCCTGCATGCTTTGCAAGTGCTGGACCACTGAGCCACACCCCCAGCCCATTTTTTTACTTTTTGAGACAGGGTCTCACTAAATTATGCACACTGCCTCTGGTCTCAAACTTGCAATCCTCCCACCTCCACCTCCGGAGCCACTGGGATTACAGGGGTGCGCCACCGCACCCGGCTCAATTCTATAACAAGTAAATATCCTTAAATGCAACATTCACAGATATGTGCATCACATTGTTATTGCCGATAGTGAAAAGTGGACATTTCAATTCCAAAGCTCAGGCAGCAAGTCTAGGATGGTATATTAGTTAGCCATTAAAAACTCTAATGTGATACATGGACTCTAAAAAGGTTGGTGTCACAGAAGTTGAGAGTACTGTCTGTCATCGACTAGAGAATGTGGGGATGGGGAGGGTAGAAAGGGCTCAAAAGGCACAGGGTAATTGTTTGATAAATTTGAGATCTGTGGCACAGTAGTGTGATCACAATTAAAATGTATTATATATCCCAAAATAAGCACAAGAGAAGAATCTGAATACACTCACTATAATGAAGTGGTTGGACATGGTGACACTGGCCTCTAATCCCAGCGAAGCAAAGCAGGAGGATCATTAAGTTCAAAGCCAGAGGAATCTTGTATAATGTAGGAGACCCTGACTCAAAGATAAAAAATTAAAAATGGGCTGGGGGTCCATCCCAGTGGTACAGCACTTGTAAATTTTATGTGAAGCCCTGGGCTGAACCCGCAAGTACGGCACCCCACTTCCCCCAAAAAAAGAAGTAATAAAAGTTTAAGGTGAGTAACATACTAATTACCCTAACACTCTCCAATATTACTCTAATCACTATCCAATATATTCATGAATTAAAACATTACACCGTACCTCGTAAATATGTACAAATATGTGTCAGAAAGATTTTTTTAAATTTAAACTCTAATATGATAAAATTTTAACGCAGTGGAAAAATTGTGGTAGCATGATTTTTAGAGAACAATGGGAATGTATATGGTATAATACTATATAAAGAAAATCTCTAAGATAAAAAGGATTAGAAAGAAATATCTTAAAATATTAACAGTGGTAATTTCAGAATGATGGGACTCTGCACTTTGTTTTTACATCTCTGTGCTTTCCTTATGTGCCATTTTTATAATATGGGGGAAAAGTGATAATAAGAACCCCACAATCTGGACCGTAGCAGAGAGAAAACAAAGATCAAATATGGAAATAATAGCAGCTCAAGAATCTGCAGCCTGGACCAACAGAACAGAAATGGTAGTGAAGGGTAAGACTGAAGGACACATTTAAGAAATTGAAAAGCCTAGAAGTTCAATGGGGCTGGGATTTGGCTCAGAGGGTAGAGCGCTGCCCTGCAGTCTCTGAGGTCCCGAGTTCAATTCCCAGCACCACAAAAATGGGAGAAGGGCCTGGCAATCCACTCCCAAGGCAATCCCGAAGCACTCAGCCATTGAAAACCCTATGAGGGTCGCTATGAGTCGGATACCGACTCGCCGGCACCTAACAACAACAACAAAGAAGTTCAATGGGCTAACCAGGTTTCAGGTAAAAATGAGCAGATGTAGGCTGGTATCAAGACTTGATAAAATTCAACGGTAAGAATAAAGGCTAGGCATGCACAAAGATGTGAAGGAGGGAAAGAAGACAGTGAGGGATTATTTTCCCAAATCAGTGTTGCTTTGAGTTTCTTTATTACATTTTAATATCAGCGCCGGGCTCAGCGGTGCACGCCTGTAATCCCAGTGGCTCAGGAGGTGGAGGCAGGAGGATCGCAAGTTCAAGACCAGAGGCAGTCTGCGTAATTTAGTGAGACCCTGTCTCAAAAAGAAAAAAAAATGGCCTTGGGGCATGGCTCAGTGGTCCAGCACTTGCAGAGTATGCAGACCCGAGGCACTGGGTTCAACCCCCAGGACTGCAAAAAAAAATAATAATAATTAATATCAGAACACAAGGTTTAGTAACCTAAGTATTCTTGAAGGAAAAGTTTGTGATCCACGAATAGCAGGCATTGAACCCAGCCCAGCTGTCATCTGCATGGGAGGCAACATGGCCCCGGGCTGGGCGCCAAGCACCTCCTAGCCAGGGCTTTCTCTGTGGAGACGGAGGGAGGCTTCGCGCACAGTGTGAGGTGAAGAACGAAGGGGTTGAGAGAGAGAATATGAATAACTTTGCATGAAAAGACTGCCGGGGAGCCTTATTTATGGTGATGAATAAGTCCAATTACCCAATTTGGAGAAATGAAAATATCATGGGTGTGGGTGTTCTATTCCTGATAGACACCAAAAGTAAATACAGCGAAGCAGGGGAAGGTTGCTAATGAGTGTAATTAGCTGTACTCACCGACGGAACAAATATAGGGTCTCTTTAAACAATGGAGAAAAGTTTCACTTTAACCCTGCAAATTAAACTAACGAGGAATGCTAAGAGAGCCCAAGGAGGCAGAGGAGAAACAGAATAGCAAAGGCTCAAAGTTGATTACTTCCTCACAAAAAACTGCAAGATGAACAGCATCGGTGGAGTCCAGACAGACAGACAGAGCCACAGAGGTGGATGATCGTCTCTGTGATAACATGGGGAAGATCCTGGCCATGCGATGCTGAATATTTTTCTACGGCCCATCCCTTGGGGCCAAGAAGGGCAGGGAGATCACAGGAAAGTCCTTGATGGGCTGCCCAGACCCGAGGGCTCAAGGCAGAAGTTCGAAGCTAAAGGAGAAGAAATGGAGCCTGGACTGGACTGAGACTGAAGCTAGAAGGTCCGGATGGCGCACAACCTGCTGTAGACATGGCGCCACAGGTGAGATCTCAGCCACCGTAGGGAGCAACTTCTTATTCCACGTTCCTCAGGGAAATCGTGATTTGGAAACCAGGCAGTGGACTCTGGCTTCAGCCTCTGCCTCTGACACAATCCCTGGGCTCCCCACTATTGCTTCAAACTTTTGCCTGGAAGAAAAGCTTTTGTATTATTTATTCATTTAATTTATTTTTGGTACTTGGAGGTTGAACCCAGGGGCTCACACACACTTTGTAAGTGCTCTACCACTGGGCTGCACCCGCAGCCCATTTTTTATTTCTGGTCTTGAGACAGGGTCGTGCTAGGTTACGCAGGCTGACTCTGGCCTTGAGCTTACGATCCTCCTGCCTCTGCCTCCCCCATGGCTGGGATTAAAGACACACGTGGCCTGCTCGATTTTCTACTAAGGCAGCATCACTGTCATCTACCACTATTTATCAAGGTGCCCAGTGGACGGTAGCTCCAAAACACAGGATGGAGGACGTGCAGAAACCCCAGCCCCTCCTACGCTGTGACCTCTGGGTCAGATTTCTCTACTCCCTTTTGGCTGTTGGAGAGATGGCTGAGGACATGAGCCTCAGTGAATCTGATAAGCAGTCCTTCACTCAGTCCAATACTTGTGTTAAAAATAAACTACGTAACTGATTCCTAGCCCAAGTCTAGACAAGGGCTTGATCCACCTCCCATCTCCATTTGCACTGCCCTGTGCAAAGGCCAGTAGCCACATGTGCCCGCCAAGCACTTGAAATGTGGCTGATCTGAATTGAAATTAGCCAGAAGGGTAAAACGCACTAGATTTCAAATACATGATACTAAAAAGGAACATAAAATATTTATCAACATTTTTAATTCATTACATATAGAAATGATGATTTGGGGGGTATAATATGTTAAATAAAATTTACTTCTAAGTCAGTGTCACCCGTTTTTATTTTTATTTTTTTCATTCTTTTAAATGTGGTTACTAGGAAATTTTAATTATGTATGTCGCTCACATTCTACCTCCGTGGGAAAGGATGGATCTAAAGAGTGCCTGGTAGATGCCACATGGGAATAATCAACCAGTCACCCTGCATGCCACGGGCTGAAATACAGCACGGAGGCTCTCAGCCCAGAGCTGCCAGGAGACTCCCCAGAGAGCTGGCAAGACAGATTCCCCAGCCTACCTGCAGGGCTTTGACCTCATGGGTCTGGAGCAGCCCAAAGTAATTGCATTTTTAACAAGTTCCCAGGTGACATCAATGCCACTGTGCTTTATATTAAGCACCTGGCCAAATTTACACTGCCTCCTCCCATGGCTTGAGAACTGGTTTGAGAAAAAGGCTTTCTTTTGGTATAATATAGTTTTCCTATCGAGGTAACAAAATTTACTCGAAAACAAACAACAAAAATATTTCCAGGTCAGACCATTCACAGAACTATTCTGCCATCGCATGATGAATGGGATGAAAGTTGCGAGCCACTGTCTAGTACTCTGGGAGCCGTTATTAAGTAAACTGCTGCCAAAACATTCCCATTAGTCTAGAGTAACACAGAAAATGCTTCCAGCAAGAAGGGACCAGATTTAGCACTCAGATTGCAAAAGTTAGTGCACACTGTCATTGATCTTCAGTGACACAATGGAAATTAGTACAAAACGCTTAAAATTCACGTTTATACTATGTTAGAGTTACTAAACTTCTAACACAAATGTTTGCTTTTATTCTTTGTTTAAAAAGAAAGGGGTGTGAAATCTCGAAATTGGACTATGTCCTGTTGTTGTTGTTGTTAGGTGCCGTCAAGTCGTGTCCGACTCATAGCGATCCTCATAGGGTTTTCAATGGCTGACTGTTTCGGGATTGCCTTGGGAGTGGGTTGCCACATCCTTCTCCCATTTTTGTGGTGCTGGGAATCGAACTCAGGACCTCAGAGACTGCAGAACAGCGCTTTACCAACTGAGCTAAATCCAGTCACCGGACTATGTCCTAACTGGTCTTATTTACTCTGTGTCTATTATGATTTATCTCATCTAGTTGACTCTCTGGCCAACCATGTTTATAATATTATTTCATCTTCAAATGCTGACTAATAAAAGCTGAGAGTGGCTTGGAAAAAAATATATAGAGAGAGGCGAGGAGAGGCAGCCTCTCCTGTCTACTCCAGAGGGCTTCATACTCCAACCTAAAACTGGAATCAGACACTAAGTCTACCTCTCTCCACTGCACCAAGTTTCATGGCCTGGCCTGCTGATGAGCACCAGGCTTGGGTTTCAGGCAGAGCCAAGGTCAGAATCTCCTCCTTCTCTTCATGCTGTACTCCTAACCAGGACAGTCCTTGGAAAAGGAGACTCCCAGGCCCTGGAGCACCTCCGTCCCTGACAAGAGCTCAGGGCATTGCGGAGCGACACTTTAG
>VMDO01006713.1:14292-74293 GCA_007922755.1 Pedetes capensis
CTTTTTTTTTTTTTTTTTTTTTTTTTCTTCAGTACTAGGGGTTGAACCCAGAGCCTCATGCTTGCATGCTCTGCAAGTGCTGGACGACTGAGCTGCACCCCCAGGCCATTTTTTTTTTTTTACTGTTTGAGACAGGGTCTCGCTAGGTTACGCAAACTGCCTCTGGTTGCGAACTTGTGATCCTCCCACCTCTGCCTCCCAAGCCGCTGGGATTACAGGTGTGCGCCATGGCGCCCAGCACTGCATCTTTTTTATTCTTCAGTACTGGGAGTTGGACCCACACCTTACACATGCTAAATAAGTGCTTCCCCACTGAGATACACCCAGCCCATTTTATTTTTTTGTTTTGAGACAAAGTCCCACTAAGTTGCCTAGGCTGCCTCTGACCTCAAACTGACAATCTTCCTGCCTCAGCCTCCCAGGTTGCTACCATTACAACTGTGCAACCCCATCCCCAGTCTAATAGCATTGCCCTCCGTAGAGGGAATACTGTCACCACTTTGATCTAAATTCTTGCAGAATACATAGGTTTAGATATATTTAGATGCATTTCTATACTGATGAAAATATTCTGTTTTTATATAAATGAGATTACTCTATGCAGATTTTTTTAAAAAAAATTGTATGCACTAAGAATAATGTTTTAATATTCAAAGTACAATTTCCCATCTTTCTGAATATAGAAGGATCAATCCAAGTATATGTGTGGGGGTGGTGTCTGTCTTTTTACCTCTGGAAAGTACTTCACACTATGGATTATTTCTTAAAGTATTACCATTATTATTTAACATTTCTTATTTCTTAAAGTATTATCATTATTAATTAACATTTCCCTATTGACAGGCATAATTTCCCCTCTAGTATTTTTTTCTATTTCAAACCAGACTACAATGAACATTGTCCTGTGAAATGTGAATGGGTTTCCAAAAGGGAAAGCTGGAAATGGAATTTCCTAAGTATTTTGTTTGGATGGATACTGATATTGCCAGATTGCTCTTCAGAAAGATGGGACCAATTTATACACCCCATCATACCAACGTGGGAGGTTATTTTATTTTTAGATATGATGCCATGTGTTTGCACAGATCATTTTGCCAAAACTTCAGAATAACAATTTCTAGTCCATCTCTTCACATTTGTCCCTGTGCTAATGTCACATTGTTTAAATACCACAATTATTTCAATTGTGATTATCCTTTTCAAAACCTTTTTTTTTCCTGTTATTTTTGGTTACTTTTCTCAATTTTACAATTGTATTGTCATGACTAATTAAAAAGATCTTTTGGATTTATATGACATCATGTTGAGCTTCTAAATTAATTTAGACAAAATTTAAATGTTTAAAATATTCTGCTTGTGATGATATATCTCTACGTGATTCAGGTTTCTTCACATTATAATTTATTAGATTTACTTCAACACATGAATATATGCCATCATTGTAGCTCTACTGCTTAATGCCCTGTGACCTTTCATAAATTACCTGTCCTCTCTGTGCCTCAATTTTCTCATCTATAAAATGTATACAATATTAGCAACAAAAATAGAAGTATAAAATTGTGAATTTCTAAAAATAATGTCTATACTACTAGTGTCAATTTTAATGTTATTTGTGTCAAATTACATTTTTTATTAATACATTTGACAAAAGTCTCCCCGTGGTTTTGGTCTTCATGAAGTATCAGTTCATGTTTTATTGATCAATCATAGATTTTATTGTTGTTGTCTGGTTGCATTTACCTTTTTACCTTTGGAACTTACTTAGGTTTACTTTCCTAGCTTTGCTTTGCTAGTCTATTTCTATTCTCTTAAGCTGAGCCCTTAGACCTATCACATAGCTATTTTATCAGAAGGATTTCTGGAGGTTTGCATGCATATAATAATGTGTTTATGAAATCAAGATGCACTAATAATTTCTGGCGACTGGAATGCAAATGTTGAAAGCAAAAAAGGCAGCTCTGTAGCAGGAAAACACATCTTTGGTGATAGAAACAATGCTGGAGATCTCATGACAGAATTTTGTCAAACAAATGACCTTTTCATTGAAAATGCATTTTTTAACCAACATAAATGACAATTAAACACAGGGAATTCACCAGATGGAACATACAAGAACAAAATTGACTACATTTGTGGAAAAAGACAATGAAGAAGCTCACTGTCAAAAGTCAGAACAAGACCAGATGCTGATTGTGGTTCAGACCATCAACTGCTCATATGCAGGTTTGAACTGAAACTGAATAAAATACAACAAGTGTACAAGAGCCACGGTATGTCCTTGATTATATCCCACCTGAGTTCAAAGACCATCTCAAGAACACATTTGATGCATTAGACACTAATGATCAAAGACCAGAGAAGATGTGGCATAATATCAATGATATCATTCATGAGGAAAGCAAAGGGTTATTTAAAAGGCAGGAAAAGACTAAATTAAAAGAGACTCTGAAACTTGTCCTTAAAAGTTGAGCAGCTAAAGCAAAAGGAAGACAAGATGAAGTTAAAGAAATAAACAGAAGATTTCAAAGGGCAGCTTAAGAAGACAAAATCAAATATTATTATGTCGTGCAAACAGCTGGAGGTAGAAAATCAAAAGGGAAACTCTGTTTTTCACAAGCTTAAAGAATTTTTTAAAAAGTTCAATCCTCTAGTGGTAAGGGTGAAGGATTCTAAAGGGAAAATATTAAACAACTCAGGAAACATCCAAAGAAGATGGAAGGAACACATAGAGTCATTATACCAAAAAGAATTGGTGGATAACCAACCATTTCAAGAGGTTGCATAAGATCAAGAACAAATGGTACTGAAGGACAATGTAGAAGTTGCCATGAAGGAATTGGTAAAACACAAGACTCCAGGCATTGATGGAATATCAATTGAGATGTTTCAACAAACAGATGCAACACTGGAGGTGCTCTCTTGTTTATGCCAAAAGATTTGGAAAACAGCTACCTGGCCAATGACTGGAAGTGATCCATATTTTTGCCTATTCCCAAGAAAGGGGATCCAACCCAATGCAGAAATTATCAAATAATATCACTAATATCACACGCAAGTAAAATTCTGCTAAAGAGCATTCAGAAGTGATTGCAAACAGTATACAGACAAGGATCTGCCAAGAAATCAAGCCAGACTCAGGAGAGGGTATGGAACCAGTGACATCACTGCTGATGTCAGAAGGATATTAGCCAAAACAGAGACTACCAGAAAGATGTCTATGTTTTATTGACTATGCAAAGGAATTTGACTGTGTGGATCATAACAAACTATGGATAACACTGCAAAAAAATGGGAATATCAGAACATTTAACTGCATTCATGAGGAATCTGTACATGGACAAGGAGGCAGTCATTTGAAGAGAAAAAGGAAACACTGCCTGGTTTAAAGTCAAGAAAGGTATGTGTCAGGGTGGTATCCTTTCACCAAACCTCTTCAGTCTCTATGCTGAGTAAATAATCAGAGAAACTGGACTTTAAAAAAGACACAGC
Source organism: Pedetes capensis (assembly GCA_007922755.1). Classification (NCBI taxonomy): domain Eukaryota; kingdom Metazoa; phylum Chordata; class Mammalia; order Rodentia; family Pedetidae; genus Pedetes; species Pedetes capensis. Next base: position 17,782 of record VMDO01006713.1, read on the forward strand.
ATCATAATGGAAGAAAACTCACTAACAAACTGCATTATACAGAAGGCACAATTCTGCTTGCTGAAAGTGAAGAGGATTTGAAATATTTTATGAAGATCAAAGAACATAGCCTTCACTATGGATCCAGACTCTACATCAACAGAAGTCTTTATAACTGAGTCAGTAAGCAACTTCATGATAAATGGAGGAAAGATTGAGATTGTCCAAGATTTTGCTTTCCTTGGTTCTATAGTCAACACCCTCAGATGCACCAGTCAAAAATCAAAAGACACATTGCACTGAGCAAAAGGCCTCTTTAAAGTTTTGAGAAGAAGTCACATTGAAGACAAAGGTGCACCTGACTCATGCCATGTTAGTTTCAGTAGCATCATATGCTTGTGAAAGCTGGACAGTGAATAAGGAAAAGAGGAGAAAAGTTAATGCTTTTGAATTATGGTCCTGGAGACAAATATTGAATATACCATGGACTGTGAAAAGAACCAAAAGATCTGTCCTAGAAGAAGTGCAACTAGAGCACTCCTTGAAGCAAGGATGGCTAGACCACATCCTACATATTCTGGACATTTTGTCAGGAGGGACCAATCCCTGGAGAAGGGCATCATGTTTGGGAGAGTGGCAGGTCAATGAAAACGGAAGACCCTCAACTAGATGGATTGATGACCTTAAACAACAACAAAAAACAAAGATCATGTGCCTGGCACAGAGTCAAGGAGTGTTTCCTTCTGTTGTATGTAGGGTCACTATGAATCAGACCCAAATCAATAGCATCTAACAACAATGTGATATGTACTACCAGTATCCTAATTTTAGAATGACGGAGCTGAGAAACTGGAAGTTTTTCATAGTCACACAAGAAAACAAAAGGCAACTGAATGGTAGGTTTAGTGTACAGAAGAAAGCTCTTTGGCTTTAGGATCCACATACCTAGGCACTCCAGTATGTTGCCTCTTTATGCTATCTCTGTTGCACTCCACAAATTTTTATATAAAATTCTATTTGTTGCTAAGTTCTAAAGAGTTTTTCTATTAGATTTATTTTTCCTTCTTAACACTAAACATATTGACAGATTTTACATTTGGTTTTTTCTTATTTATTAATTCCAGAGAGTCAGATGTCACAAGGGATGACATTTTGTGTTTGGTTTTGCTTGTCTTTGCAATTAGTTGCAGTTAGTATGTTCTTTGCGTTGTTTTCAGTGAATATTGCATCTATGATTTCTCAGTTGTGAAATCTGAGCTTACCATTCTGGCCTAAGAAAACATGGATTTTTATGAATGTACCATTGTATTTAAAATGACAATGTGTTATGCACTGAGTATAAACAGACATCATGCTTGCTGTTTTATTGAAGCAATCACATTATTACTTACTCTGAGGTTTTTATGGTTTTTTGTCAATTGTGTGTGTAGTATATTTGTCTTTTATTTCAATTCTATGTCATTTTTGACATGTGTTTTAATAGTTTCTGCTATATATTTTGAGGTTATATAGTTTAATAAAGTTTTATGACTCTTACATTTGATGTATATTGAATAGTTTAATAACATGAAATATTTTTACCATATTAAGTGTTTTGATATTTTATTTTTTCCTATATCATCACACTTATTTTCCTTTTTGTTTAATATTGTCTTTTTGAAAACCTTTTCTCATTTCTTTAGGTTTTCCTACATTTGTTGTAGGAACGGTTTTTAGACACTATAGCTGAATTTTTTAAATTGGTTCTTTCATTTAACTGTAGATTTTAACTCACTTACATGGAAACAATCAGTCCCTGGAAACCCTATGAGGGTTGCTATGAGTCAGACTCAACTCAATGACTAACATTTATTTGGTTGTGATAAGAACTTGTCTCTTACTTTCTTTGACCTCCATTCTCTCTACATGAAACTTCTAGTGGATAACACATGTTGGGTCTTCTCGATCTATGCCTGTAAACTTGTATTTTTAAACTACTTTCCTTTTTATTCTACAGTCTGAGTCAATTCCTCTGTGTTGTCTAGAGCACCATATTTTGTCAGAAGATATATCCATTTTGCTGACCACATATTAATTTGCTTTAAGAAATAACATGTTAATTTCCAAGACCAGTTCCGTTCTCTGCCAAATCCCTTTTAGCCGCCATCTTTTTCATCCTATGGGAGCATAATAATCCTCTCAAACACCTTCAAAAGTACTACCTGGAGGATGTTTAACTTCTCTTTGCTCCCTGACTTCTCCCTGTTGCCTGGACATGTTTCAATTTGATACAAAGATTGAACGCTTCGAGTTTTCTTCACCAATTTAGCCAACCTTATTGTTTCTACTTTAAGTCTAAGAGTCTAACACACCTTGTTTCTGCAGCTGATAGGGTGTCCTCCAGGAATGCATGTGTCCTCAGCCTATGGACTCCTTCTTGGGTAGGATTACTGACCCTCAACTGGAAGGCTGCCCCCTAGTGCACAGGGCAGAGAAGACAGCACCTGATAGCCAAAAGAGTTGTTGTTGTTGTTGTTAGTGCCGTTGAGTCGTGTCTGACTCATAGCGACCCTCATAGGGTTTTCAATGGCAGATTGTTTCGGGATTGCCTTGGGAGTGGGTTGCCACATCTTTCTTCCATTTTTGCAGTGCTGGGAATCGAACTTGGGACCTCAAGAGACTGCAGAGCAGAAGCCAAAAGAGTAGGGGTCTGCATTCGTGGCTTAAAAAGTTACAGTTGATTTTATACCTTGGTAGAATTGACACTTGACTACAGGCGTACCATCCTAGCATCCGATCTCATCAGATCTCAGAAGCTAAGCAGGGTCTGCCTGCTTAGTCCTTGGATGGGAGACCACCTGAGAACACTGGGTGCTGTAGGCTTGGGAGAAGGATCTGGCAACCCACTCCCAAAACCACCAGCCACTGAAAACTTTACAGATAGCAGAGAAGCACTGCCATGGTGCCAGGCATGGCATAGTGTAGGGAGTGTTTCGTTCTGTTGTACATAGGGTCGTTGTGATTCAGACCCGACTGGAGGGGTCTGAACTGACAGCAGAACTGACCCTCAGAACCTCCTTTGTCTTTCTCCTTTCCATAGGTGTTGCAAAGGTCTTGAATTATCCATTTATGCCTTGCATGTCCTCAATACCCTACCGTCACAATTTGCTATGCAGGAGTCTGTGTACGGACATCAACGTGTGTGTGTGTGTGTGTGTGTGTGTGTGTGTGTGTGTGTGTGTGTGTGTGTGTAATGTGTGTACAGATCCAGGAAGGGGTGCCAGGCTGCACTGTCTCTAATTCAGTTATTTCATTCATTACCCAGAAGACCATCTTGAGGCCACCTCCTCTGCTTTTTGTTTTTCCTCTGAGTTTGCGTCTAGGTTACGGTCGGTTTTCAGACTGTGCGCTGAATCACAGGATTGCTACATAGCTATTTCCTTTGTTTTCCATATCCAGACATTCCTCATTTGCTCTGCAGTTGGTTGTCCTTCTTATGACTGAATAAAGGTTTATTATTTAAAATACTATGTGAAGAAACTAGGAGAGATAACCTAGGCATTTGGAATATGAAATGATGGGTTCAGATCAGAGATGTCAAAGTGTAAGTCACTGCATAGGAAAGGTGATGAAAATGGTTGAGAGTGAGAGAGAAAAAGAATAAAAGCCAAGACAGGTGCGTGGAAGAAGAAATGAAAATACAGAACCAAAGAGGGTACAAGTCCCCAGAGAGAGACGGGAGGACATGTCGGAGGCAGAAGGAAAACCAAAACAGAACAGAAAACATGGTAAAGGGAATATGAATGTGTTCTTTCCTAGCAACAAAGGAAAGGCAGCTTAAAAACTCAAACCAAGCAGGAGAGGTTTGCAAGGAGGACCAGCTGTGAGTGCCTGGGGCTGTGGCTCACAGCCTGCGACCTCACCCTCACCTCGGGTGGCCTTAGCAAGAGCTAGTGCTGCTGATGCTACTGGTCTAGCAAGGGAGCCAGAGAAGCACTGTGGAGAGAGAGCGGAGGATGGGCCCCACGGGCTAACAGCCCTGCAGGGCTGGGAGCTCTGAGTGGAGCCAGTGGGTGGGAAGATGAAGCACGGGCAAGGGTGGGCGGCACCAATGTGCACAGAGCCTCGAAGTGCATGGGAAGAGCGAGGCTGCGCCATTATGGAGGCTTCACTGGCTCCCCAGCTCAGGTTCTTCTGGGGCCCAAGACTCCCTGGGCACTCACACTAATCCTCCTGCCACCTCTGTGCAAGAGAAGGAACAATATTGGGCTGGAGGAGGAAGGCCATGTCCTGGAAACACAATCCGCACAGAATGACAGGTTGGGGAGAGAGGGAAGGGTCCTGGACAGCCTTGGGGACAGGAGGAAGACTCAGGAGCCGTGGTCACCAGCTCTGGTTCTGGGGTGAGAAGAAAACAGGGGAAATTATAAGTTTGTTGAAGGACTTAATGCAGTAAAGTCATTTTGGGTAATAAGAGTAAGCTATATTATAGAGGGCCTGTGGCTGTAGCCCTGTGGAATCCGATCCCATCAGATCTCGGAAGCTAAGCAGGGTCGGGCCTGGTTAGTACCTGGATGGGAGACCGCCTGGGAACACCAGAAGCTGTAGGCTCGGGAGATGGACCTGGCAACCCTCTCCAAAAAATCAATCTGCCATTAAAAACCCTATGAACAGCAGAGAAGCACTGACAATTGTGTTTCCCCTGTTGTACAGACGGTCGCTATGAATCGGATACCGACTCTACAGCACCTAACAACAACAACAACATGTTTAGATTGGGCGGGGATTTAGCTCAGTTGGTAGAGCACTGCACTGCAGTCTCTGAGGTCCCGAGTTCAATTCCCAGCACCACAAAAATGGGAGAAGGTCCAGGCAATCCACTCCCAAGGCAATCCCGAAACAGTCAGCCATTGAAAACCCTATGAGGGTCACTATGAGGCGGATACCAACTTGACGGCACCAAACAACAACAACAACAATAATGTTTAGGTTTGTTGGACTTATTATAGATCCTTAAACAGAAGATCTATCACGTCTGGCAGAATCTACCTGCTCATTGAGGAGTTGTTACAGCATTATTGCGATCATTTTCATTATTGTCTTTTATTAACAGGAACTCAGAGCTCAGTGTCACTCTTTGGCTTGTCAATAGGCTCAAGACGAGGTCTTTCACTGTTGGAATGGAAACGCTAAAGGGTGGTGAGACAGAAGAGGGAAGTACGCAGTCCACGGCCGGGCGCCCAGAGTCCACCTTTTGTCCTTCTGCTCCCCATGGCCACAGTCCACTCCTTACTCAAAGTCCACCCTGCTCTAAACACAACGCCAATATAAGTCTGCAACTCGGTGTTCCCCAGACATCTGGATGACAAGGCAGCCCTCGGTGCCTGTGGACACCTGCCTTCCCACGTGGGAAGCGAGTTTGTCCCCAGAGAGGGCACAGGCTGTTCATCTGATTATTGATGACCACGGACCTTCTGGGCCAGTGCACATTAACCTGTTGCTTGCAGCCAACTGCATCATCCTCAGACTAATGAGTTTTCCACCAGCCAAGCTGCATTTTTAATGCTATCAGAAACAATCCAGAATGCGGTTGTACGGACGCTGCTCCTCCCTTCCTCCCTTTGGTTGCCTCTTCTGGTTCATTGAGACTTTGCGGCAGCTCCTGGAAGATGATTTTATCCCTCCACATGGCTGTGTGGCCAACATCTTCCAGTTCCGGGGTGAGGCAGCAGAGGGTGAGTATCGCAGAGGGACGGCAAGGCGGCTGGATGCCAAGTCCTCCCACTGAAGAAGGCATCCTAAAGAGTGTCCCTCCATGGGGGAGGAGGTGGGACCCTGGAGTATGTGGCTCTGCCATGCAGTCCCACCCAAGGAGTGCAGTGGAGTGTGCGTGCCTTGGGGAAAGGCTGTGAAGAATACAGTCCTGTTTCACTCATTCCACAGCCATCTGCTCCCAAACCCTCCAGAAGGCACAGGTGTATGTGTGTCCCACAGCCTGAGCACTCACGCTCGGAGACAGAGTCACCAGAAAGTGCACATTAAATGTCCAGGCTCAAAGGCACTTTCATGAGCCACATAGGTGTCCTTCAAAATGGCATGTAAGGAGATAGGTAATGGTGCCAGCACATGATGCAAGCAAGCTGGAAAGCTGAGTGCTTAAGGCCAGCCTTGGAGGAAGCATCAGCTAGTATCAGCTTCGTTGAAATGCAGTAACAAGCATCCTCAAATCTCAGTGGCTTAATCAGCAAGGTTCTGCTCCCTCAGATTGCACGCCCACCTTGGGCCAGCCAAGTTGCCGATGCCAATTCTCCCAAATTCTGCCAAATCAGGTCAGGGAGATCACTACCATTGTCTAAAATACTTTCTGTTGCAGTATTTCAGAGAAAGAGGAACCATGAGAGCAGCCCCCAGAGGCTCAGGAAACCCTTGAGGACACCACAAAAGGGGCAGCTGGGCCAAGGAGCATGTGCTGCCAGGAGAAGTGGAACGTGGGTCCCAACGATTATGACCAGCCATTTGCTCCAACAGCCCAGCTCCTCCATGACACCACATGAGACATTTACGTAGGGGTGGCTACAGGACAGGTCCTCAGAGGCCCTTAGTGGTTTACAAAGAAGCCCTATAGTACATCCTGTGTGACAGCTGTGACAACCATGGTGCCCTCGGAACCTCTCCATAACAGTATGAAATCAGGTCCAGCCAGAGAGGACAGGACACATAGCCACTCCAACGTTCCCTGGGGGACTAAAAATAACATGCAGCTCAGCCCACCAGTCCATTGGTTATAGCTGTCTCTGCCTAGTGTGGGCAAGGCCCTTGGTATGATCCCAGGAACTTCTTTTTTTAAAAAAGACCACTGCTTCTGGCCTCACTTTGACCTCCCGAGTAGGATTCTCCACTGATACCCTATCTCCCTCTTCCCTGTCGTCACCGTCAGCCTCCACCCACAGGGCATCTCGGGTAACAGTCGCAAACCTACCACTTCCCGTGATGTAAGAGTGCTCTGAAGAAAACTTAAACCAGCTGTGGGAGGGGACTCTCACCCACAGACAGGAGTAACTCGCCTGCCTCCCAGAGCTCCTGATAGCGGGGCAGCTGCCCACTGCACAGACCCTCAAAATGCTGTTGGTGCCCAGCACATGCTCATTCTCAAACCTCTGCTGCCTCTGCATTGCCAATGCATTGAATGGAGAGTACTGAACATGGTGTGCTCCGAGACTGACCTCTCCCTACAGATCTTATGGAAGATCTTAAAGCACACTGGCTGGTGGAAGTAGAGGGTCAGGTGCACCTCATTAGTAACTAATCCAAGCATTGGCAAGAAGCCGGCCTCTGTTCCTGCCAGCCAAATGGACTCAAGTCCGAGGCACAAGTGTCAAAGCACCGACTGGTTCTCATCCTCAGCCAAGGCTTCCAAACTATTCTGAGAGATGCAGCTTTGCTTCCTGAGGACTCTGAACCACCGTGCGAAAAGGACACAAAGGGAACGTGGCTCTGCCTAATCATCGCAGCACGTGTTTGCTGCTTGTTTTGATACAGAAATGTGCAGAGCAGTGTGGATGCTGCTGGCCAGAGCCCAGAGAACAGCACAGAAACTTGGAGTGAGGCCCAGAAACTGCCCCCAAACCAGTGAGTCTGTGCAGAGGACCAGCTTAGCGCCTGCTAAGGGGCCAGGAAGGATTCGAGGATCTAGGGAAAGGTTTCCAAAGATGAACCCCTGAATTCTAAGTCAGAAGGGAGGGCATATGTGCATTTTTCCAGAGAGAAGTCCACCTCTCTCATTGGATTCTTCCGGTGATCCAGGATAAAAGCCAAAGAAGAAAAGAGAGAAGGAAGCAGGAAAATGGACCTCAGAGCTTTGGGAAAATAGCACAAGCAGGGAACACGTTTTGTATGTTAGGTTTTTCTGATTAAATGCACTGCCTAGTTGAGAATGATCAGCCTCTGTAGTTTGAAATGGGTCACAATTCTGTCCAGCCCACTGTCCTCCATTTAAATGTTTCCCCAAAACTTGTCCTACCAAATGCAACTGACCATTTTGTGCCTCCTACCTCCTGTTTACTACCCCTGCACATGTGGTCCCATGCCGTCCAGGATGGAGAGGGCCTTGGTGGTCAACACTCCAGCGCCCCTTGCCTCTGCTGAGGCCTCTCCATGCCCCATGTGTCGCTTAATCCCAAGGGGCCTGCTAGGCTTTGGAGCTGAGATGCCCTGCAAAAGTCATGTGTCCAACACTTGGTCCCAGGTGTGGGTGCTGTCCCGAAGGCTACAGAACTTTTGGACAACGTGGCTTGCAGAGGGGTTGCCAGGAGCGGGCTGTGGAAGGTTTCCCCTGGACCCCCGCTTCCCACAATCTCTCTCTGCTCCTGACCCACCATAACGTGAGGTCCTCGGTCACAGGCCCTGCTGCTGCCCCACTGTGACGCCTGCCCAGCCTCTGTGGACTGCGGTCCCCTGAGCTGTGAGCCCAGTAACTCTTTCCTTCCTTATGTTGCTTCTCTCTTGGGTATTCTGCCACAGCCACACAGAAGCTAACATGGGGCCCAAAGTGACTCTCAGGAAAGAAGGGGGGATTTTGACTTCCTGATGTACCATGCGGTTACCCCACCTGGCCTTTCAGAAGAACGCCACACTGGTGATGGCCAAATCCCCTAGAGATCAGTGACCCGAAGTTACCTGACTGCACAGAGATCGCTCGTACGTCCATTCAACTGAATCTCTCTGGCATCCATTGGAAGTGTTGCAGCCAAATCACTAGGGGTCTTGTCCCACACCCCAGGCTCCGTCTCCTCCTCCATCTCATGCCCAATGTGCATGTCAATCTAGTCTGACTCCTACCTACAGAGCAGCTCTGTCACCAGAGAGATATCCTGCAGCTACGCGTGGTGCGATGCCTAAGCTCCACGCAGCCCACGCGGGGGGCTTCGCCCCCATCTATTTCAAGCTCGACACACTCAGGACATGGATTTTCTTTCCCACCCATACTTGCTTCCTCTTGCTTGGGGACAGGTAGCTGCTCAACCTGGGAATCTCAACACCTCCCGTGACCCTGCCATAGCCCTAAGGACTGCCCTCTCATCTGTCACCCGATCCCATCCACGGTGCCGTCGGAGCCTTTCTGTATCCATTTCCTCCCCTGCCATGAGTGTCTGAGACAAATTCATGTCATTCCTCACTGGAAATAGTCTCAACGGCAGCCTCATGACAGGTCCTTCACTCTGGGCCACGTTCCCTTCAGGTCTAACTCCACTCCATCACCAAAAGAATCTTTCTAAAACGTTATTTACACTGCATCCTGTTCCAGCTTACAGCCTGTCCACAGTTGTGTCCGTCGGTATCAAAATTCAAGCTTCTTCAAAATAACTCACAAGGCCACCATAACATGGTCTCTGTGCCCCACACTCCTAGCCCAGCTCATAGGAAAATGAGCCTCTTCTGGCTTCCCAGTCAAGACAGGTTTCCTCAGGCCCCTCACGGCTCTTCCTGGTTTTCCACGTCCCATTTCCTGTAGAAGTTCTAGGTCAGGGTTCCCGCTGCTAAGGTGTTCTTCCTGGGAGCATCTGATCTGTAAGTGATTGCACATCTAACTGCTTCCCTCTCTTCCTCTGCCATTCCACAATTGCTGGTAAGCCCCACAGCCATAGAGACCATTTCTTCACCCCATCACCCAGCATTTGGCCAGGTCCTCAGGGAGAGAGACGCCCAGCCTATTCCTTGTGCCAGCTAACACATGGGTGAAAAGCAGCTTCATGCCGTTCCTTAACTCCTCAAAAGAAAAGTGGAAGACTGAGGGCTTGCTGCTTCCTGGGGTCTCAGAGACCTTTTCCTGTGCATCCAAGTAGATCATTATGTTCTATGCGTGCCACAGGGATAGAAGGCTGATTTCTGAGCCATTGAAACACTACCTCATGTCAACCAGGAGTTCCTAAAGATTGTTCCGAATAAAGTCAGGAGGGAGCTCACACTGGCCTATAATTCTACCTTAGAATCCAGGGTTTTGCTACTTAGAAAATATTCAATATTCATTCCTGTCCAAATTTATCTATTACTTGTTGGATGTCTAATATATGCCAGATGGGATTTAAGTACTTTTCTAATATTTTACTTAATATTCACAACAACTTCATGAGAAAAAGTACTATGATTATTATCCTAAATTTATAACCAAGAACATCAAGTCAGAGAGGTCAAATAAATCTTTCAGAATGGCACAGTGGTCAGAGAAGTGAGCTGGCCTGCACATTCTGGAAATCAGAGCCCCCCAGCCCTAGGGGAGCTCAGTCTCGATGCCACACCACCTCCTCTCTTCCTTGGGGTATCTTGGTAGTTGCCACTCATTAATTTATGTAATATTTCAAGAAATTTTTCTTCCATGTGCCTGAAAGTTTTCTAGGAGCTATGAACTCACTTTCCGAATAAAACAGAATAACCAGTGTTCTAAAAAGCCCACAGACACCCTTACACTTGTCTGCTTACCACACCACAGCCAAAGTCCTGGGCACTTTACTGAAATCATGTCATCTGATTCCCACCATAAAGTCCTGGATGAGATCTGAAATGTGCTTCTCCATCACATACATTATGATACAAAGTTTCTGGATTCCCTTTTGCAAATGATAAAATGTTCCCCCAAAAAAGTATCATCAAAGTTGGCCTGAATAATTCATTTTCATAATAATATCTAGATTTTGTATCCAATTATAGATCAAAGAATAGAGACAGCTTTTAAAAATGGAGAAAATCTACCTAAAAATATAGTAGGAAAAAGTCACTTCACAGACAATGAAAAAGAGAAGTGCATTTCAATGAAAGCGAGCAATCAACTAGTAAAGACATAAAATTAATTCAAACCTCTAAGACATGTTGGGGCTTTAGTAAGCATCTGACAGATCGGTTGGTACAAGAGATATGAGCAGAAACAAGACATCAATTTTCAAAAGTAAAGTTCTCATCAGATTCTAATCAATAGAAGATCATCTTAAAGACTCAAAGCTCTTACAGTCTCTTTGCACTTATGACAGATTTCAAAAGCTTCTTCTGACTGGGTTCCCCTGCACCTGTCACACAGGACAAGTAAACACCCAGTTCTTCCCCCTGAAGCTGACCTTTGACACTGAGACCTCTCCTCCAAACCAACTTACACAGGCCCCTCACTCTAAATGCCAGTGGGGACAAATCCCAAGAAATCAAATGCATTGAGTGTATAAGAACCAGGGGCATCTTAAAATTTCATCCAATGCCATCAGATTCCAGGAAATGGAGCCCCCAAAGGCTATGTAACAAGCACAGTGACAGAGTCAGGACACAAATCCCGTCTCCCACGTGGGGAATTGGCAGCTCTCCAGAAAGGCAGAGCACAGCAGATCTGAGAGCTTCCCAGGCACACAGGGCTGTCCCGTCTAGCTGGCTTCTTGCTCCTTGCCAGGAGAGCTATGGCTCTGAGTGCATTTGATTTCTGGAAAGGAGCCTGCTGCGCAGGTGCGGGCAAGTCACACAGGAGGCAATTAAACACCGGGGCTTTGCGTCCACTTCCGCTCCCAGGCGATGGCAGAGGCGCTCACCTGATTTCAGACGCCCTGCTCACCTGCCACCTCGCCTTCTCACTGTCTCCTCATAATTAGCTCCTGGGAGACCCACATCTGATCGGGCCAACACCCGCCTGACCACCTCTGTAAAGACTCTGGAAGGCAGAGAGGGCAGTTTTGTTCAACTTTTATTTCAAGCCGCCTTCCAGCGGTAGCTCATTCTCCCCCGGTCCCCTGAGTGGCCCCTGCAGGCAGGCTTCATCATCAATGAAATGCGCACCCATCAACAATTTCCTGCCGATGACAGAACTTAAATGTATGTGATGTGCGAGGGACAGGAGGCGGCAGGGCAGCTTGAGAAAGGGCAGAGCTTCCAGCAGCTGCTACAGAAATAGCTCAGCCAATTAAGATTCCAGCTGCAGAGAGGCAAAGATACAATCTGGAGCAATAATAACTCTGTACTGTGGATTTTTAGGAAAACAGATTTTGCCTTTTACTTCCAGGTTTGGTGATAAAGATTCAGAGCAGGGACCGCCAGCTGGCAGCCCTATTAAGTCTCTCTCCAGTCTGCTGCAGCGTAAAGCAAGTCAGAGGCGCCTTTTGGTTCCTCTCCGACTCCACCGGTTCTTCTCCAGGGAGGTCAAAGAGCCTGCCAGAAATAGTTCTCGGGGGAGGAATTAGCCTTCTAAAGAGAGAAAATTGGAGGAAAAATCACATCCATGGGCAGGGTAGGAATACGGGAAGCACCTCGTCAGGGGACAAACGACCAGGAAAGCAGTCAGTGTATTTTGATGTTTGCGTGGTTGTGAGCAGAAAGCAAGGTGCAGAGGTTTTCAGGAGTCTCACAGACCTCAGGAGCAGCACACACCACCTCCGTGTCAAGCACTGAGTGGGCATACCCCCAGGCCACAAGCCCGTCTTATTTTATTTTCAAAGGTATCAGTTTATTAAAATAACAAAAACAACAAATGACAAGATGGCTTTGCTTGAGAGCACCTCACTCAAAGCAATCACTCAGGTCTCCTGCTCTGTTTCTCCAGATGTCCCCAGAGCACATTCTGCCTTTCATATATTCCTCTAGTATCTGCATCTCTTTCTTTCTAAGTTGGGAAGAAAATTCAAGAATGCAAAAGTCCTGTCCCCTTGACTTCAGGAAACAATCACAAAGTCTTATCACCTCAGGGAAAGGGTCCGTGTGTGGTCGTTACACTTTATGTTGCTCTTTTTCTGTAGAAATAACTTCAGGAGGTCTTATTTAAAATAATTCCACCACCTTGTTATTTTTATGTCAGTCTCCAGATTGGAAATGCTTTGCAACCATTTCCCATCCAGGGCTACAAACTTCCCACTCCTAGCTCCCAGGCACTTGCTAAAGTTTTAATAGCTGAAATACCTTTTTAAATTTGAGGACATTTGTGAACGTGGACTTCTGTGGCCTCCTCACCTGCCACTTTTACTACATTTTATGACATGTTCCCAGGCGCCCACACAGGTTACTCTGTGGTTCTCCTCCAGGTTTGCGCTGAGATCAAATCACCGTTCCGTGTGTCCTACGCCTTGGCCCACGCAGGCCCCAATTCCTGGTGGTCCTGCTCCGTGAGCTGGGTGACATCATTTCAGACCAACGCCCGAGATCATAGTGTACCCTAGAAGAGGGCATACTTCTACACAAACCCCTATTTGTAGGGGAACAAACAAGGTTTGTGATCGTCTGTACAATCTGCTGACATCCAGTTTGTCCCCAGCTCAGTACATGGCAGCAACGTCCACCGAGGTGCTTAAGACACAAACCAGAATTCTCCCCTTGATTCTCCCTTTCAAAAAGTCCCTCCACAAGCGCTGACCATGTTACTCCCCAAACACATTTTTATTGTCTAATCATCCTCGTTTCCATTGACTTCACCCACTTCCTGCTGACGTCATCTGCGCCCTGGACAGTCACGAAGCCCCCTCATTTCTTGGCCTCTTAGGTGCCACTAAGATGCCACTCGCTCACGCACCATTCCCTCACTCATGTGACTCAGACCATTTCCTTAAAACCGACGGAAGCTTCCCATCATCTTTAGAACAAAGTACAAACTCCCAGGGCCCACCCCGGAGCCCCCATGCGGGGAGCCGGCCCCAGCTTCAGAGCCATTGTACGGTACTTGCTTCGCTACCACCACGGGATACACGGCCTCTTTCTTCTCCTGAGTTCATGAGGGCTTTGTCTTCAGACCTTGGCGCTAGTGCTTCCTCCAAACGACTCCTTTCCGCGAGGACTCTCCTACATCACCTTCTCACAGAGGCTTTGCCTGACCACCTGTCGACAGCGTCTCCGGCTCCAGAGGTCCTCAGACTTCCTCCTGACCTCCAGGTCAGGCAGAGCACCCACAGTTCCCCTTCTGAGGCAGCGGGACAACGCCTGTTTGTGGAGCAGTGCTCCTTCGAGAAGGCGGTGCGTATGCATGAACAGATAAAGACACTGCATTCCGCTCATCCTTCAGCAAGCACACTCATTTCCTAGAGGGACACGGGACCCTGTTGGATACTGTGAAACATTACAAACCCAGGGACCTCAGACCTCTTTTCCTGTTCCATGCTCATGTTACAAAGGTCTCACGTTCTGTCACAGAAATAGATGAGAATGCCACTTCATGACATGTTGTTGTTAGATGCTGTCAAGTTGTGTCTGACTCATAGCGATCCTCATAGGGTTTTCAATGGCTGACTGTTTCCGGATTGCCTCAGGAGTGGGTTGCCAGGTCCTTCTCCCATTTTTGCCGTGCTGGGAATTGAACTCGGGACCTCAGAGACGGCAGAGCAGCGCTCTACCAACTGAGCTAAATCCCAGCCCACCTCATAATGACATAGCCTCATCAAAAACAAAAAAAAAAAGAAGAAAAAGAAAAAGGAAAGAAAAGAAAAAGTAGCACTACCCACAGTTGAGACAGTGAGCTCCTTCCTTAGCAGCTTCTGCAGTGGACGCTGGCCACTGTCATACTCCACGTCAGATTTGCAAAGCCACAGGCACGCCTGGGAGTTGCCCACAAAGCTGAGGACCACAGTAAGTCGTCACTTTATTAGTCTACTCAGGTCCACCTCTGACAGCCATCATGATCTTGTGTGTCCTTTTGTCACTGTCCCTGTTACTGTTTTCCGCTGTCTACACCTAGGTTCTTGGGTGCAAGTTCTACACTGGTACCTACATGTGTCGATTTTTTGGCTGTCTACACTTGTGCATAATTGCCATGAGGTCCGTGCAGTTGTTCGCACTTGACCCCAAGCTCGTACACTAGTCTCGTACCCAGACTGGTTCTCGGTAGGGCTCGGTGCAGTGATGTGAAGGACCGTGGGTTCCTGCCGTTAGCAACAGGGGCAGCTCCGAGCCGCGCCCAGCCTCTTCCCTCAGCCTCTAACAACACCATCACTGGGAGGATTGTTTCTGCCTCTGTGCTAACAGCACAATGTTTTTGAGGCAAATGCGCTCCTAGCTCATCACAAGAAAATGGACTCTGACCCCCTGAAGACTTTTCCGACATGAATGGTCGTTTCAACATTTACTCATTGATGGCTTTTTATTTTTCAACTCAAGGAAGCTTAGATCCAAAAGGATAAAAAGATCCACCAGGGATCATGCAGAGCGAGCGGAGGGAAGAGCGTGAGCTCCAGGCTTCTGAACTCTCCTCATCATTCCACTCCCCTTCCAGGCTGCCTGAGCAACTGGGAGCAAATGCAGGAGGGTTATGGACTTAAAAAATAAGAGAGGGAGACACTATTTATCAAAAGAGAATTGAAATTGATTGGAACTTTCCTGAAATAGTTTTTCCCATTAACCCAACAAGGCCCAGAAATGACAAGAGACATATGTGAGAGCAGGCCCTTCTGCACAGAGTGGACATGTGACTTGGTGCCACATCCACAGGGAGCGGTTTTATAACGTCACAGAAAAGGAAATGAGGAATGTAAAAGGGTGATAACTCAGCAATGTCTGTGGTGTCAAAAGATTAGAAACTGCCTATGTGTATGTCGGGCTGGGATTTAGCTCAGTTGGTAGAGCAGCGTTCTGCAGTCTCTGAGGTCCCGAGTTCAATTCCCAGCACCACAAAAATGGGAGAAGGAGGTGGCAACCCACTCCCGAGGCAATCCCAAAATAATCAGCCATTGAAAACCCTATGAGGGTCGCTATGAGTCGGACACGACTCGATTCGACAGCACCGCAACCATAATGCCCAGCTGGGAAGTTGGTTTTTGGGCTGAGATTCAGCTCAGTTGGTAGAGTGCTGCTCTGCAGTCTCTGAGGTCCCGAGTTCGATTCCCAGCACCACAAAAATGGGAAAAGGACATGGCAACCCTCTCCCAAGGCAATCCCAAAACAGTCAGCCATTGAAAACCCTATGAGGGTCGCTATGAGTCGGATACTGACTTGATGGCACCTAACAACAACAACAACAATGTGTACATCAGTAAGGGCATGACAGAAAAATCGGATGACTTTCACACAATGAAACATTCTGCAGCCTCTAACAGCAATTCTGGAATGATCTTAAACCCATATTGTCAAATGAAAAGGGAAAGGAAAATACATAGGTGCTTTTATCGTCATCACATATCTCCGGAAGCAGACAACAGGTAAGAGGGGGGCAAGAAACACGGACCTTGAGTTGACAGTTGGATGGGGAATGAAAGTTAGGAGAAAAGTTCCTTGCGTTCATTTTGTAGCTTTTCCACTTTTTAACTGGTACAATATTTAATGTATAAAAATCAAGGATAAAAACTCAGAATGGATACTCATAGCAAAAGGTAAATCCAATCAGTAATGATTGAGGACAAAATACAGAAGTGATGTCATTGAAGCTGCCAACATTGTCATGCCCTTTATATTGTATCATTACGAAATAGCGTCATTGAGAAAGTGCTGTTCAGCTGCACCTAGAGACTTCTTTCTTGCTTTGAGCTTTTCTTGTGCTATTTCCTACTGTTTAGAAGCCTTGGCTTTTTAAACAAATGTTGTTGTTAGGTGCCGTCGAGTCGGTATCCAACTCATAGCAACCCTCATAGGGTTTTCAATGGCTGACTGTTTCGGGATTGCCTTGGGAGTGGGTTACCATGTCTCTCTCCCATTTTTGCAGTGCTGGGAATTGAACTCAGGACCTCAGAGACTGCAGTGCAGCGCTCTACCAACTGAGCTAAATCCCAGCCCTTTAAACAAATAGTGTCAGTCTAAATCAGCACACATATCAATGAAAGTTGGTACATATGTTGGTCCATAAATATGCCTGCAAGCTACCTCCTAAAAGCCCATGGATGGACGAATGGATAAAGAAAATGCAGTATATTCATATAAAGGAATATTGTCGCACCATAGGAAGCATAAAGATGTCTCTTTACATCCATGAATCTGCTTTGCCAGACTTCTCTGACATATGTAGGACAATATGTACTCTGGAAAATGCTCTCAAAATATTTTTAAAGATGAAGTTTTATATATGTGTGTGTATGTGTATATATGTATATGTGATATATACATTCAATTTATGAAAGTTTAAAAATATCTTGAATATTCATGTATTCCATTCTATCTATGTATAGATTTTCCTAACCCATCCATCCATGGATGGACAGTTAGGTTGGTACCCAAACTTGGCTATTGTGATTTATGCTGTAATGAGCATGCCAGGGCAGACACATATCTCTTTGAGATCTTGATTTCAGTTTTCAGAGATATAAAATAGATAAACCTGGAGGACTTATTGGCTTGGCTATTGTGATTTATGCTGTAATGAGCATGCCAGGGCAGACACATATCTCTTTGAGATCTTGATTTCAGTTTTCAGGGATATAAAACAGATAAACCTGGAGGACATTATGCTAAGTGAAATAAACTCATCACAGAAAGACCTACACTAGAAAATTCTACTTATATGGGGCTGGGGGTTTGGGTCAGTTGGTAGAGAGCCGCTCTGTGCTCTCTGAAACCCTGGGTTCAATCCCCAGTGCCGCAAAAAATGGGAGGAGGATGTGGCAATTCACTCCCAAAGCAATCCCAAAACAATCAGCCATTGAAAACCCTATGAGGGTCACTATGAGTCAGACCCAACTCCATGGCACATGACAACTACTTAAATGAGGGATCTGACACAGTCAAACTCACAGAAACAGAGAGAATGGTCGTTGTCACAGGCTGAGGGAAGGAGGAGGAGGAAGTTACTGTGCCAAGATACAAAGATTCAGATATATAAAATCAATACTTCCAGAGTTCTGTTGTATGACATTGTGCCCATAGCTAGCAACACTGTTCTGTGCACTTGAAAATGTATTAGGAGGATGGAGTTCATGTTAAGTGTTCTTACTTCAATACTTTTTTAAAAAATGAAAGAGGATATCATGATGGAATGAGTTTGAAAGAGTCTAACAAAGATTGACCTTAATACCCATCATACTTTTCATTTCCAGTAAACACATACTTGAAAGATTATAATGCTTTCAACCAAGAATAGTCAGAAGAAACTAAAATTGATGGAACATATGAATTGTGTACATGCAAGTTTTCCTCAACAATAATACACACAAGTAATAGGATCCAGTCAAAAACTTTGTGAAACTATCAATTCACATTGGCAAAAGAGTACTTAATCGCACTCATGAGGAATCTGTATATAGGCCAAGAGGCATTTGTTGGAAGAGAAAAAGGAAACACTGCCTGGTGTAAACTCATGAAAGGTGTGCATTAGGGCTGTATCTTTTCACTGTACCTCTTCAATCTCTGTGCTGAACAAATTACCAGAGAGGCTGGACTTTATGAAGAAGAACAGGGCATCAAGACTGGAGGAAGACTCATTTATAACCTGCATGATGCAGAAACACAACTCTGCTTGCTGAAAGTGAAAAGGACTTGAAACAGTTACTGATGAAGGTCAAAGAACACAGCCTACAGTATGGATTGGGCCTCAATATCAACAAAACAAAAATCCTTACAACTGAGTCAGTATGCAACTTCTTGACAAATGTAAAAACGATTATCTCAGATTTTGCTTTACTTGATTCTACAATGAACACCCACAGAAACAGCAGTCAAAAAATCAAAAGATGAGTGGCATTGGAAAAATCTTTTGCAAAAGATCTCTTTAAAGTGTTGATAGCAAAGATGTCACACTGAAGAGGAAGGTGTGCCATTGTGAAACCTGGACATTGAATAAGGAAGACAGGAGAAGAATTGATCCTTTTGAATTATGGTACTGGAGATGAATATTGAATGGACCACCAAAAGAACCAACAGATTGGTCCTAGAAGTGCAACCAGAGTGCTCCTTGGAAGCAAGGATGGCTACACTGTGTCTGATGTATTTTAGACATGTAGTCAAGAGGGACCAGTCCCTGGAGAAGGACAAGTTTGGGTCAATGAAAAACCCATAACACACTTTTTCAGAGGAGAATTTTTAAAACCCAGTTTTAAAACTTCAACTAGATGGATTGACATGGTGTCTTAAACAATGGGCTTACACATAAAAAATATCATGTTCCTGGTACTGAGTCAGGGAGTGTTTCCTTCTGTGGTATATAGGGTCTCTACGAGTCAGACCCAACTTGATGGCACCTAACACCACCATCCAGTTCTGGCTCATTTATGTTTATTGCTATATGGCTCAATTTTATGAATGTGCCACAATTTTATCAGCTTTGGGGGCTGTTTGTAATTTGCTTCTATAATCCATTTTGGTTCTAGAACATAATCTTTTAATATTGATTCTCAGTGTCTGTTGAATCTTTATCTAGGGTTAGTAGACAATCTTTTTAAATGTTCCTTATTCTCTGTGTTTTCCCTAATATACTTTATACACCGACATCATGGAATGCATTCATCTAGAATACCTACTTTTCTTATCTTCACATTCAAATTTTCTTGGGCACTATACTTCATATATATCCCTTATAAATAACATTTTTCTTTTTTCTCACCCAATCAAAGAATCTCTTTTGTCACGTACATTAATTCATTAATTCCTGTAGTTGTATTCACATTTATCACTTTATCATTAATTTCTACTTTTGTTCATGGTGTTCTCACTTCTTTATCCCCTTCCATCTCTCTCTTCCACTAGATTTATTTAGGTTCCCTCCTTATTGATACAATACTTATATTCTTTCATCCTGTTTCTTTAATTATATATATAACTTTTAATCAATCTCTCTCCCCATCCCCTTGTTTAAAAAAAAGTTTGTTGTTAGGTGCCGACAAGTCGGGTCTGACTCATAGCTACCCCACATACAACAGAACTCTCCCCGACACTGTGCCATGCCTGGCACTTTTGTCAGCCTGTCTCTGCTATTCATAGGGTTTTCAGTGGCTGATTGTTTCAGGATTGGACTGCCATGTCCTTCTGCCTAACCTGCACCACCTGGTGTTCCCAGGTAGTCTCCTCTCCAAGGACTAACCAGGCCAACCCTGCTTAGCTTCCGAGATCTGGTGGGATTGGATGCCAGAGCGCTATGGCTGCAGACATAATGTAAATAGGGACTGAAAATCATGCGCAGCACAGGCCAGGTATCACGTTTCACATTAGCTAGCTTGTATTTTGCCATTACCAAAATATCTGACAAAAAGGGAGGAAAGATTTATTTGGCTCACGGTTTAGAAGATTTTGACCCATGTTGGCAGGGAGGGCACAGCCAAGGAGGTAGCAAGAGGAAAAATTTTCACATCATGGTAGATCGGGAGCAGAGAGCTTTCAAACCAGAGTCCTGGGGTGGGGGAGGGGAGGGAACCTTTAAAGGTTGCTCCAAGTTACCTACTTCCCAACATTCCACAGTCTCCCAAAACAGTGCCATCTGCTGGGGACCAAGCGTTCAAACATGAGCCTTGGTGGACATTTGATATCCCACCCATAACACATTTTTTCAGAGGAGACTTTTTAAACCCAGTACTTCAGTACAATATTATTAAAATTTCATGTGATTTTTTTATGATAGTGAATGGGGTTTTTTGAAATTGTTTTATATCATTTCAGGGATCTCAGCTTTCATACAGGGCCTGAGTCTTAACTTGCTGCATTTTGTCTGTTCTTAAGTATATGTGAACCCCTAAAACCAGATACTAGATCTGTCATCACCCCATACCTGGGATTCTGAGATATCAGGCAGATGCTGGTGCCTGAGGCCAAGATCCACCTTTCTAGCCTTAAAAGAGAAATTGAAATCAGTTCAATTTAACAAAGTTCACTTGAGAAAAAAATAAATAAGTTTCTAAAACCAGGCAACATTGTACACAGAAGCAACTTTAGAACAGGGGTCCCCAGCCCCTGGCCTGGACTGCTTACTGGTCAGTGCCTGTTGAAAACCAGGCAGGCAGCAGGAGGTAGGCAGTGGGAGAGTGAGTGAGGCTTCTTCTGTATTTACAGAAACTCCCCATTGGCTCATATCCCAAAACCCTTCCACCTACCCCTAATGGTAGAAAAACTGCCTTCCACAAAACTAGTCCCTGGTGCCAAAAAAGGTTGGTGACAACTGCTTCAGAACACCCTCTACGCCTTATACACTTGCAATGTTGTGAGCTGCTTTTACAACCAGAAAGACAGAAACTGACGTGCAGAGATCACCTGACCTGGGGAAGGCTGGTGGTGGTTGTACTTGGGCATCATCTGGCAGCCTTCAGCCTGGGATTGGCTGCGGGGTCAGCTGCTGTGATCATTTGTTGCTTAGCTACAAGGGCACACTCATGATAGCTTCCAGCTTGTCTGCACAACAAGCTAGGTTGTAGTTCACTACATACAAAGGCAAATTTATTCCGATTTAACGACAGATAATTTTCCTCTCTCTTTTTTTCAAACTTTTAAATACATGTGTGCATTTATATATATTCAAATATATACTTGAAATTTATTATGCATTATTGGAATTGAATGCACATGTGTGTATATATATATATATATATATATATATATATATATGTAATTGAGGTTGAGATTTTACTAACGCACCTTGGAAAGTTTGATGCAGGGAAGGAGAGAATCCTAGCTCAATACGCCATATTTTCAGAAGTTCACCTCAAAGAAGAAACCAAGTGAGCCTTCTCCACCTACACAGTTTAGTATTCCCTGTGGTAAAAGGCAACATTTTAGAAACTCAAGTCACTAAAATTGTCACTGCAGTGCCTGAGACCAAGCTCCTCAGAAAGCAATGTTTAAGAAAGAGGTGATGTATTAGCAGCTCATTGGAGAGCACAGAACCAGCAGCAGGGTGACTGAGGCAGGCTGAAGGATGACAGACACAGGACGTGCATGGCGAAGCTGCCAGTGGCTTTGGGAAAAACTGACTGCTCGGTCTCCCTGGACCCTTTCCAAGTGGCTGATGAAGCTACTGTGTTACTGCACCCAGCATCTGAGGAAAGGAAATAAAAAGAGATCATGTGCCGGATCCTGCTGCTCCTAGGTCATCATTCACTGCAAAGGGCTCCATTTGCTCAGCCTTGTTCATTGGCCACCCGTGGCCTGTGGTCTCATGGAAGCTACATGGTTTATACCCTCAGTACCTGGCACAGAGCCCCTGGAACTCTTGGATTTTCCTGAACAGTGTTGTTGTTGTTGTTAGGTGCCATCAAGTGGGTATCCAACTCATAGCGACCCTGGGTACAACAGGTGAAACACTATTGTCACTGCTTCTCTGCTGTTCATAGGGTTTTCAATGGCAGATTGATTTTGGGAGTGAGTTGCCAGGTCCTTCTCGCAAGCCTACAGTACCTGGTGTTCCCAGGCGGTCTCCCATCCAAGTACTAATCAGCCCTGACCCTGCTTAGCTTCCAAGACCTGCTGGGATCAGATGCCACTGGGCTACGGCTGCAGGCTCCTGAACAGTGAGGGTGAGTGAAATGTCTCTGATCTAGGAAATAATTCTTGGTGGTCACAGGAACTGATTTATAGCTAGTCAGTCAGAGATAAGAGAGGCCAGGGCTTTGTGCTTGGTGTCTGACAGACACGTGTGGGGTCTGGGCTAACTCCAGGTAGTCAGTGTCGCTACCAAGTGGAATTGTGGGGTGAACCTTGGGTACTGGAGAATGAGAACTGACTGGTGAGGAGGAAACTCCTTCTCAGGCCCCTAAACAATTCCTGTGAAGTCAACAAAAAGCCCAAGTGAGGGACCCGAGGAGGTGACACTGTGGGTGGGAGACAAGGCCACAGCGTGGACCTGCAGGGGGCCCAAGGAACAGGGGCAGCTGCTGCTTGAGCCCCACGGTAATTGGACCCCACAATGGCAAGAAGCGACCGCACATTCCATGCAGCATGTGCAAGAGGAAGGAGCAAGAGCAGGCTTCCAGCGCTGGTTGGCTGGGCGGGAACATGGGTGGGCGGAGCTTTAAGGTGGGTGGAGCTTTAAGGTGGGCCCTGGAGCAGAGCTGCGTGGCCGCCTCCTCCCCTCCACTCCCTGCCAGCATCCTGAGCCCCTGGGCCTTTCCCTGTGTTTACGTGGAATGAAATTAGATAACATGTCATTGAAATCTCACAGTGGTGCTCCTTCAGCTGGTAAATCACTGCTTTATAAACATCGAACAATTATTTTCATTTCCATAGAGTATGTGTGTTAGGGCTGAAATATTCCTGAAGCAAAAGCATCCCAGCAGATTAGCTAGGTGTCTCTTTGTTAGGACTTCTGGTCCTAGGAAAGAGAGGAGGGAAAAGTCACAACAGGGTGAGAAAATCATTGCGAGCAAACACACTAAAGTTTATAGGCAAAGTCAAATCAGCTATGTGCTGGACTAAGCCAAAAACCAATTAGTAGTTGGAACAGTTCAGGAAAAGAAATTGAAATATAACTCTGTACTGTAAAAATAACAATTTTAAGATGGTTTAAAGTATGTAGTAGAATAGTTTTGATACATCTATTCTCAAGTATCTCAATTAGTCGTTGTTAGGTGCCGTCGAGTCAGTCAGACTCATAGCGACCCTTATAGGGTTTTCAATGGCAGACTGTTTCGGGATTGCCTTGGGAGTGGATTGCCAGGTCCTTCTCCCATTTTTTCCATGCTGGGAATTGAACTCAGGACCTCAGAGACTGCAGCACAGTGCTCTACCAACTGAGCTAAATCCCAGGTTGTAAAATTTAAGACTGTATGATAAACCGGTATTTGTGTGTTCCAGAATTTATATGTTGCAATGCTGTCCTCAATGTGATAGTATTAACAGGTGAGGCCTTTGGAAAATGATCAGTTCATGACAGTAGAGCCCTCATGAATTGGATTAATCTCGTCATAAAAGAGACCAGAGCTGACCCAATGTAAAGACCCAAGGAGAAGGAGCCTCTGGGAAGCAGGAAGTGGGCCCTCACGTGACCTAACTGTCACGCCTTGATCTTGGACCTGCGGCCTCCAGAAGTGTGAGGGACAGCTTTCTGCTGTGCAGGGATCTATGGTATTATGATATTGTGTTACAGCCACCCAAATGATGAAGACGGACTGCCTGAGTGAACTCTGGGAGATGCTCCTATTGTTATTTGATTTCGTATACTTAAGAAGCCAGTGATCTAACAGAAAAGCAACAGTTTAAATAACTCCCACTTAGAGCAAGATGTGGCAAGAGCCATGAACGTATCACTGGAAGTCTGCAATTAGAATTGGGTGGAGCACATCCCCCTGTAAGGTATAACCATGTGTGTGTAAGGGGTAGGAATTATGTGTAATAGGAATATAAGTAAATAATAAGAGAAACTGTGTAAGACATGAAGTGTGGAATGCTGTGACATCCCACAAGATGAAGCCCCCCTGGGACTGCCCCAGGGGAGAATAACATGTGTGCACGAGAGTGATAGGCCCCTGGCACCCGATAACCATGTGGCACAGTGATGTCAATGCAAGATAAACAGATGGAGCACAGACCCCACACTGAACTGTGTAAGAAGAGAGGGGACCTGACAGCACATGGGCTCCTCAACTCTACGTGATGACTGCCATCACGTCACGCTGAGCCCCTCACCAACAGATGACCCATCGCCACGTCACCACCATCTCTGCGCCATGAGAGAAAGGACATCAGGACGGAAGGCTGAGAACACCACTCAACCAGACAGATCACGAGGCTTACCTGCGTCATCAGGTGCGACTACAGAGGTGCCAGGTATCAGTGTGCCAGGGTGAGTGTGTGTGTGAACTAACCCTGTGTGTAACAATAAAGGTCTCCTGCCAGTGACAATATCTGGTCCTCTTATTCCTGACCTCACGTTAAGTAAGAGAGAGATTTGATCTCCGTATCTCTCACTCAGCTCCATCCCCATCGCGACACCCCCTCTCATCCAGGTAAGGGAGATGGAGGACTCCTGAAAAGATGAATGGAGAAGCAGCACTTGGAATGGCTTTGAAGAAAGGGCAGGGCAGGAAGGGCAAGAAATCCCCAGCAAAACTCAGGGCCCCTGCACGGTGTGTAGCTCGACACCAAGACCATGTTGGTGTGTCTGTGACAATCACAGATGGGGCTGAAAAGGCAGAATCATGGAGACAGCATGAAGCCCAACTTGTTGTTAGGTGCGTTTGAGTCAGTGTCTGACTCATAGCGACCCTATGTACAACAGGTGAAACACTATTGTTACTGCTTCTCTGCTGTTCATAGGGTTTTCAATGGCTGATTGGCTTTTGGGAGTGGGTTGCTAGGTCCTTCTCCCGAAGCCCAACTGGAGAGGGCTATTCAAATGGGTAAAACCAAAGCCAAGTGTTTGCATACCTCCAGATGCTTTTCTTACCACCACGATTAAATTACCTGCTTGTCATTGACTGGAATCACAATAATTACTTATTCAGTAGCATATTCAGGGCGCAGGTTCAACCCCCAGTACCACAAAAAAATAAAAAAAGAGCAAGGGTGTAATTTTTAAAATATTGACATGAAATTTTGCCTTCCTTGTACCTTTCCTTTAAAGAGTCGCCAGAGAGTCTTCTTCAGAAAATGAGGTCACAAACCAAGAAGAAGGATGGAGCAAGAGAGCGAGAATGGATCCTACAGAGCAAAGGGAGGGTGTGCCCAGGTGGAGGCAGAAGCCCCGCTAGAAAAGGGGTCTCCTAGGGGAGATGGGACAGGGACATCCGGCACATTCCCACCATGAAAATCCTCTGCAGAGCCATTCCGCAGGCTGTGGGAGGCTCCAAATCATATTGTTGATGGCGTCAACAACAAAATCAGTTTGACTTCTACAAGCTTACTGTGCAGACCAAATAGTAGCCTGCAATCCAGGAGAACCCAGAGCTGAAACCTGGTGGTGCGTCTGAATGACAGCAGGTTCAGCACAGTCTATACGGGTTGGAAGCGGAGATGTTGGTCGCTTCTTTCCTGACAGACTGCCATGGATTCTCCTTCCAGGCGCACAGGGCTGGTTCAGCTGATTCCTCTGCAGCAGATTGGTTTAATTTCTTTGAGTCATGCTGACAAAGACAGAACACATTTTCATTTTCTGTATGTTTAGGGTTAGAGTGGGCTGGGATTTAGCTCAGTTGGTAGAGTGCCACTCTGCAGTCTCTGAGGTCCCGTGTTCGATTCCCAGCACCACAAAAATGGGAGAAGGACCTGGCAACCCACTCCCAAGGCAATCCTGAAACAAACTGCCATTGAAAACCCTATAAGGGTCGCCATGAGTCGGATACCGACTCAAAGGCACACAACAACACAACAACAACAACAAGGGTTAGAGTTTCTAAGAACTCAGGATGACAAATTCTGCTTATATGGCCATGGGCCGTTGACCTTGCAGTACCTACAGTGACTTCCATTTTTATTTTTTAATGTTTTAACCAGTGAGAACATAGAAAACTCTACCACATTAAAGCAACTATTTACTAGAGGAAAAAACAAAGAGGTAACCCGTGAACGATGCAGTGCCGGTTATTACTTTTAGAAAGCCAACGCAGTCCTACGCATGGTAAGAGAAAAACTGTAAGGCAGGAGGAGAGGGAAGGCTGTTGGCCCTTCATTAGGGAAGGAAAGCAGCCAATAATACTTCATGGATATCACTGAAAGCACAAAATAGAACTTCAAGACATAATTAACCAAAACCCAGGAATATTTGACACTTATCCAGATGAGGACAAGTGAAGGATTGTGTAAGTGGCTGCCAGTTTCCATTCTATGATTTTTATGCTGCTGACATGTTTAACTGTGCCAATGCATAAACTAATAAATAAGAGCTGGCACTTTTTCCAAAGTTGTGAAATAACTTTTATAATTTTCCCTATTTAAATTATCAAAATAAATTTCCATTTCCAAAGAACTTTCATGATCTAAATCTGTATTTATGTTGGAAAGCTAGAGGGAATTTTAACACGTGACCTGAAACATATGCGTTCATGCAGCATCTGAGAATTGAAAGAACTCCGTCTCTTGGATCGATCTCGTAAAGTACACCTTGGGATTTCTGAGAAATAATTGCTTGCAAAACAAACAAACAACCCAAGACACAAATGTCTAACAAATCCCAGCTATTTAAATTGCACCAAATAATAACTGTATATGAAAGTCTTCAATATAGTGGTGTAATTGTCTTTCTATGAACTGCCACACACGTGTTCAATAAATATCCATTGAACACCTCCTAGTTGCAGGTCCTTGTCAAATACTTAGAGTACACAGGTAAGGTGAAAAACAGGTCTCGCCTTCACTAAGACGATGAAAGCTCAGACAGTCTCTCGTGTTCCTCATTATCTCAAGGAACCCAGATTCTACATCTGCCTACGCTAGAATTACCCCCCAGCTAACCTCCAAGAAAAGTTAGCAGAGATGTCTAAGCCCTTAACAGAAAACCTTAGGAGGAAGCTTTGTGTGATGACTGCAATTGTGGCTGTTGTTAGGTGCTGTCGAGTTGGGTCCAACTCACAGCGACCCTATGTACAACAGAACCAATCACTCCCTAATTCACAGGAGTAACCTAATTCCCAAACAGCCCCAGCCCCTACCAGAGAACCTAAGAGCCCATGACAGGAAGTCTTAGGTGAAATAGGAGCCCTGTCGCTTTGTTAAATGGAAAACAAATAGGTCTGTCCAGCTGAAATAGAAAATCAGTCCTTTTAACAACCGTAAAATCACTGGTATTTTTCCACTCTCAAGCCGTTGTTAAGAAAGACTGAGACCATTCCCTTCTCTTCCAGAGACAAAGGATAAATAGTCACATACATAACTTCCAGGTTACTGTAGAACCCACCACATTTAATGCACATGAAATGGAAGAAAGACTATCTTCCGCAAGCCACGTGTGCAAACACATGGAATATCTCATGGTTATACTTGTACTTAGATGACTATCCTTATTTTAAAAAGATGGAAGAGGAGGAGAAGAAATCTTAAAAAGTGAAAATAAATTTGAATAGGACTGTGTAGAACATGGTATCAGTGGAGTCATTTTTTCATTGTAATGCAGGAGGACTATAAAAGACAAAATATAACAATAAAGTCATTTCATCTCCTTCAAGATAAATTTAACTTTAATTGCTTTTATGAACAAGGAAGTGGAATGAAGCAATGTTCTGCATGAAATTCACTTCAGTATATTACTAAGGAAAGGAAAAGATTGGTCAAGAAAATTTCATTTGTGCCAATCTGTGCTTCTTAAAAATAAACCTGAAACCAGGCATTGTGACTCACACTTACAATCTAGGGACTTGGGAGGCTGAGGCAGGAGGATCATGAGTTCAAGGGCAGAGGCAGCCTGGGCTTCTTAGCAAGACCCTGTCTCAAAAAATAAAAAAGGAGCCAGGCGTGGTGGTGCATGACTGTAATCCCAGCAGCTCGGGAGGTGGAGGCAGGAAGATTGCAAGTTCGAGACCAGAGGCAGTCTGCATAACTTAGCGAGATCTTGTCTCAAAAAGTAAAAAAAAAAAAAAAAAAAAAAATGGGCTGGGGGCACAGCTCAGTGGTCCAGCACTTGCAGAGCATGCAAACACGAGGCCCTAGGTTCAGCCCCCAGTACTGCAAAAAAATAAAAATAAAAATGGAGGAGCTGGGGTGCAGCTCAATGGTGGAGTGCCCTGGGCTCAATCATCCAGCACCACCAAAAAAAAAAAAAAAAATCAAAGAAAAATAAATTTGAATTTTATATTCAATATTAGCTTGACCTTTAAACTTAGAATGAGAAACAACCAATTAAACCTTTCTTCATATACTAAGGGCATTTATAGGAAAAAACATGGAGCAGTGCCCTAAGGAGATCGGTAGTGCCAGGAATCAATACGTATCAGGACCTATGGACTTGAATCACAAGCTCCTAAGACCAAAGGACAGTGAGTCTCCACAGGAAAGGTGGAGTGTGTGTGTGTGGGGGGGGGGGGTTCATTAGAGAGTCTTTTATTCTATCTGTTTACAAAGTGTTTATTTTAGGAACAGTATATCAATGTAGTTAAGAATTCTTGGAATTAGCCTGAGCTTGATGATAGATTTTGATACTTTGTCACCTTAGGTTGGTCACTTAACCTGTCTAAGGTTTACTTTAAAAGGGATAACAATGCCAGGCACATTGGTGCATGCTTGTAATCCCAGCACTCACAGGCAAAGGCAAGAGGATTCCAAGTTCAAGGCCAGCCTGGGCTACCTAGTGAAATCCTGACTCAGAAAAATCAAGAGTTGTTGTAGTGAAAATATATGACAACACATATAGAAATGAAGCAATAAATGTTGTTGTTGTTAGGTGCCGTTGAGTCGGTATCCGACTCATAGCGACCCTCATGGGGTTTTCAATGGCTATTTTGGGATTGCCTTGGGAGTGGATTGCCACGTCCTTCTCCCATTTCTGTGGTGCTGGGAATTGAACTCGGGACCTCAGAGGCTGCAGTGCAGTGCTCTACCAACTGAGCTAAATCCCAGCCCACAATAAATGTTGGAGGCTAACAAATAATTATTATTTCCCATTGTATTAGAAAAGTTACTCAGAATATGGTCTTATGTTTTAAATCTACAAATATACAAATCTATAGTTATATTTTCTTAATCTTTGTCAAGTTGTCAAAGTATATACTTTGCCAAGTATTTTATTTCTTTCAAACAGACTTGAAAAAGGTTATCTAGTCATGAGTAGTCACCTATTTGTTGTCATTTTTAAGGTGTAAGTTTATTTTTTTGCTCATGTTTTGTTTTGTAGATTAGGTCCAATATTACTTAATTTTCTAATTTACGAGATTTTCCTTCTATGCTAATGAATTCCTCACAACAACAAAGGAAAAAACCTGAATGGTGAGCCACCCTGGTCAGATATCCCTGACCTCCATCACACAGACAATAATAAAAATATGTGAGGAAATCACAACAAGGGAAATGTGGTCATTCTCTGTGCAGGATGCACAATGGGTTTAGCTCAGTTGGTAGAGTGCTGCTCTGCACCCTCTGAGGACCCAGGTTCGATCCCCAGGACCACAAAAACAAGAGAAGGATGCAGCAATCCACTCCGGAAGCAATCTTGAAATAATCAGCCATTGAAAACCCTACGAGGGTTACTATCAGTCAGAGATGACTCAAAGGCACCCAACAACCACAAAAATAAACCAGTACTAAGTGATGTCTCTGGCATTCTACTTCATGTTGAGAAATTTTAAACATCTGCCTTATCCTCCTTTTTTCAATTCTGAAAAAACAAAGCAGTGTTCACCAATAAGAGTGGACAAATAACTTGTGGTGTTTTGTCTGGGCTCTTATAGCAAACGATGTCCCCTGGGCCAAATCGTGCCATCGTCCGCTTTGTAAATGGAGCCTGTTGGGAACTCGTTGGCAACCACTGTTTATACTTGCCTCCGCAGTAGCAGAGAGCTGCGAAGATGTACTCAGAGCCCCACAAAGCTGACAACGTTCTAGTCTCGTGCTTTACGGAAAACGGATGCTAATTCCTGTTACACTGTAGTAAGTGCAAGTTACAACTGCAGCACTGTGTGGGTGGGGCTTCCAACACAATAATGAGCAAATGTCAGATGCACACTGCACTACCTGTATTCTTATGAAGTTCTAATAATAGCTGAGCTAATCCACGATACTAGAAGCCAGGAGAGCCAAGATTCTAGGTGGCAGGGGTGGAAGGACAACCCTTAGATCATGGTAACGTTCCACTTTCCACCAAAACCCCACTTACACTTCTTGCTTGCTTTCTAAATGTGATCGGACTGTACATTTATAGTCTGGGTACTGGGTATGTGTTCCATGTTGTTGTTGTTGTTAGGTGCCATCAAGTCAATGTCCGACTCATAGCGACCCTATGTACAACAGGAGAAACACTATTGTCAGTGCTTGTCTGCTATTCATAGGGTTTTCAATGGTGGATTGATTTTTGGGAGTGAGTTGCCGGGTCCATCCCCCAAGCCTACAGCACCTGGTGTTCCCAGGCGGTCTCCCTCCCAAGTACTAACCAGGCCCGACCCTGCTTAGCTTCCGAGATCTGATGGGATCGGATGCCACAGGGCTACCGCTGCAGGCATGTGCTCCATAGCCCAATTAAAAGTATTTATTATTAATTACATTAAAATAAAATTCACTAAGGTACTACTGGGCTGTTGTGGTGTCATTATGAAGAGACAAAATAGTATCCTAAGCAAAATTACCAAAATAAACCTGGAAAGGAAAAGGTCGGCTTCCCCCTTTGAGCAAAGGAAAATAAGCCCAGTGTAGGTATTTGATTCGTGCACATGAATGTAAGCACTTTGCAAAAGAGGGTAAATTAGAATCAGCACTCTGGCTTAAAACCACTCTGGCTTCTCCCTACCCTGGACTACTCTGCTATTCCTTCACCAAAGTACAGAAAAACAATATAATCTATAAATGTCAAGTTCCCTGGCTTAGCCTTCCCAGCTACCATGTCCAAAAATTTACCATTTACTTTAAATCAGCAAGTGTCGCTTTAGCCTTGATACATTATCCTTAAAGAAGAATACAGAAACAAAGATAAACATATCACGATGTAAGAATATGTCCATACCACTCTAGAGAGCAGGACTTGAGGCAATTTCTTGCCTTCTCAAGCCATGAGCTAGTTTCCATATCATCCTCTAATAAATAGGAAAATCCCATCTTTAAGTTCTTAAACATTTAAGCATAAAATATATCAAATGTGAAGAAAATACTGAAAATACCTTAACAGACACCATCTTACATTCTGCAATATTAGGTTCACTTAGTTCCTAACATTTTGATCTATAGGTCTCAGATATTATCATTTTAGCAACCACACTAAAAATGAAGATATTTTTACATGCCCCACCCTTGGCACTGCCTACCTGTCCAGAGGTGACAGCAAACTCAATGTGGTATTTATGCATGCTTTTATATATTATTTTCCAAATTCTTTCTGTATCTATATCTTATATAATATGGTATTATGTATTTTAAATTCTGCAAAATGGATGTTCTGAACATACCGTTATGTTGGGTTTACTTAAAATGGAAAGCGCTGAATGGCTTGCTTCAGGATAATTTTTTCAAATGTTCCTAGGACAAAAATCACTGGACTTTCATCCTCAAAGTGCTTTGAGAGGTAGATTATAATTGCAACGCCCTACTCTGCCTGTCACATTTTATTTCTTAAGCTGCCTACATGTAAGCTCAATCTACTATCCATGTTTGTAATTAATTACATCCCAAAATAGAAATGGCAGCAGAGAATAGAATTTTGTTGCTGTTGAAAGCATCTAAATTGGTTGGAGGTTTCTTGATATTTCCTTATGGTCTATGCAATCATTTCTTGCTTCACAAAATCTCAGTAAAAGAGAGAATTGTTTTCTATTCCATAACTTCTAGAAGAAGGTCATTATTCTTTCATTGGGCACCTTCACAGCAAATAGATTTCATTTTTAAAGCTTCAGCTGACCTGCCTGTCTTTCTGCTCCGCTCCCCCATTGGACAAGTGCATTTCTTCCCTGAGTCACCCTTGACACCTCCTAGCATCACCTCCATTCCAAAGTCAGCCTCGTCTGATGAGGTCAGAGTAGCCCCGCCTGCTCACACCTGTCCCTCTTCTCTGTCCTAGCCTCCGACTCCCCAAATGCAGCCCACTGTGATACACTGGGTTGGGGTTTTGCTCAGTTGGTAGAACGCTGTTCTGTGTTCTCTGAGGCCCTGGGTTTAATCCCTAGCACTGCAAAAAATGGGAGAAGAACCTGGCAACCCACTCCCAAGATAACGAGCCATCAAAAACCCTGTGAATAGCTGAGAAGCACTGACATAGTGCTGGCATGGCACAGTGTCGGGGAGGGTTTCATCTGTTGTACACGGGGTAGCTATGAGTCAGGCCTGACTCGATAGCACTAACAACAACATGATCTGTTAACTTACCCACATCTGCTATTGCGCCCTTCTATCTTGTTCCCATGGCACATTCTCTGTTGTTGTTAGGTGCGGTTGAGTCCTGTCCAACTCATAGTGACCCTTTTAGGGTTTTCAATGGCTGACTGTTTCGGGATTGCCTTGGGAGTGGATTGCCAGGTCCTTCTCCCATTTTTTGCAGTGCTGGGAATTGAACTCGGGACCTCAGAGACTGCAGAGCAGTGCTCTACCAACTGAGCTAAATCCCAGTCCCTGGCACATTCTCTAGAGGAAAAGAAATCTCAAGCTCTCTGCACTGTCTGGTTCTTCCTCCAGCCTCCCTTGTGGTCTTGGTTCCTCACAGGCTCTACCCTTGAACGTCCCACCCTTGTTCAGTGATTCGAAGGGCCCTCCAGAAAGCCCTTGCCTAATCCAGACCTGTGTCTTCCTCTCCACATGGAATCCTTTTCCCGGGAGGGTGTGCTCTGCCCGCCCCCGCCCCCCTCCCCCCCCGCCGCCTCCTGCCTGTTCCCTCCTTCTCTGCCTTCACAGTCTTACCAGCTTATTGCCTGTGCATCTGCACGTGCGTCAGTCTTCCCACCCCTAAATCAGGAGCTCTAGCAGAACAGGAACGGCACCCACTTACTGAAACCTGGACATCAGCTCTGAACGCCCCCCACCCCCGTACCTACCACACTCATCTTAGAGCAGGTGTTAATGAAGAACTGTGGGACTGTCAGTCATGGACCTTCGGGTCACCCCACCTGGAGGGCAGCGGGGCCAGCACCCGGAAGTGCTGGGGGCCAAGTCTCTTATTTAAAGTCCTTATAAAAAAACAGCACAGTGTTCACCTATAACCCAACCTCACCCCCATATACTATTATACTTAACTAGTGACAGACAGCTCTACCAGACCTCAGCGATGTGCTTAACATTCACCTTGTACACGCTAACGCTGTGCAAGCACCCATCTCTCCAGCACCGCCTTTAAATAGGCCTGATTTTCAGGTAGCTAGAGGTGTGATTTTGATTCACTACGTGGTACAAGATACAAGAGGGTCTGGACCTTTCAGACCCAGTGTCACCAAGTATATTAGATTTTTTAAAATTACTATCCCTCTGCTGGGACTGGGATTTAGCTCAGTTGGTAGAGCGCTGCACTGCAGTCTCTGAGGTGTCAAGTTCAATTCCTAGCACCCCAAAAATGGGAGAAGGGCCTGGCAATCCACTCCCAAGGCAATCCCGAAACACCCATTGAAAACCCTATGAGGGTCGCCATGAGTCAGATACCGACTTGATGGCCCCTAACAACAACAACAATATCCTTCTATTGTTGTGCAATATTATAATTCTTATGACAACGACATTGAAAAATGGCATCCAAACCATTTCCTATGTGAGTGAAGCCTGATGATCCTCGATTTTGCGAGTTCGTACAACAAATTGTGAATGGATTAGATGAAAGAGGTGAAGGTGTGAGTGACTTCATGATTATGCTTCCAAGGTCCAAAGCGGCTGCAGATTTAGGACAAGGGCTTAAGACCCTCAGATGTCTCTTGGGGGTTGTAATGCTTTTTGGTAAAGGTGGTTTATAAATGCCTCTTACAATTACATTCATATACTAAGTGCAAAAGTTGGGGTTGAGCTCAGTTGGTAGAGCATTGCTCTGTACTCTGAGGATCCAGGTTTGATCCTCAGGACTACAAAAATGGGAAAAGGATGTGGCAGTCCACTCCTGAAAAAATCCCAAAACAATTAGCCACTGAAAATCCTCTGAGGGTCACTATGAGTCAGACAGAAACTGATAGCACCTAACACCAACAACAACAACAAAGTGCAAAAAGCCTGTTGGCTTAAAGTGTTCCAAAGTGCTGTCAAGAAACTGCAATACTAACTTTAAAACTTAATATTTTATATTTTGTCTCTTATTCCATAATTGAATAAAATGTCAGTTATAAATATCAAGAAGTGACAGTCATTTTAAGCCCCAGAGATTTTTTCAGATTACTGTAAATTTAATAAATTGTAATACAAGTTTCTATTTTGTTTATAAAATGTTAATAAATACATAGAGAGAGAGAAACCAAACAGATAAACTATTTCAGGAAAGGTTTAAACTAAAACATAAAGTCATTTGCAACATAAGAAACACCTATACACCCTATGTTGTTGTTAGGTGCCGTTGAGTCGGTATCCGACTCATAGTGACCCTCATAGGGTTTCCAATGGCTGACTGTTTCGGGATTGCCTTGGGAGTGGATTGCCAGGTCCTTCTCCCATTTTTGTGGTGCTGGGAATTGAACTCGGGACCTCAGAGACTACAGCTCAGCACTCTACCAACTGAGCTAAACCCCAGCCCATACACCCTATACATATTGATAAAATGATATGGGTCTTAGTGACCCGATTTCACAGTTATGTTCTGATTAGAGCACATTACCGGTTAAGTTAAATCATCTCTTTTGTTGTTGAGTGTCACTGAGTCCATGTCTGCCTCATAGCAACTCTACATACAACAGACAAAACACTATTGTCATGCTTCTCTACTGTTCATAGGGTTTTCAATGGCTGATTGTTTTTTGGGAGTGGGTTGCCAAGCCCTTCTCCCAAGCCTGCAGCACCTGGTGTTTCCAGGTGGTCTGCCATGCAAGTACTAAGGAGGCCAGATCCTGTTTAGCTTCTGAGATCTGACGGGATTAGAAGCCACGATGGTACAGCTGCAGGCAAGTCATCTGTAGGTTACTTACGATACCGATACAAAGTAAATGCTGTGGAAGTTGTTGTTACACTGCATTGCTTAGGGACAAGGGAAAAGTGGACACATGTGTGACATAGATGCAATCCCAAAATATATTTTTAATCTACAGTTAGTTGTATCAAAAAGTGTACAACATAAGGCCAGCTGTGTGTGAAAACAGCACCAACACTCCCCGCTAGAGAGCAAGCAGTGCCACAACCGCCGCCAGGGCGGTGGCCTCAGTTTGGGAGTCTCCGCCCCCCACAGCAGCTCCAGGGTCACCAGTGCAGCATTGCTGCCTCAGGTACGAACTAGTTTACATACCCTGTGCAAGTGCATGGCTTAGCTTACCAAGCGCTCTAACAAAACCCTAAATGCAGCATCCATGGGAGGTGAATGAGCCCAGGGAAGTTATAATCAGGGTGGGAAAACAGGTGATCTGGGGGCTCCGTCAAGCTGGACCCTGACAACTGTGAGTTCTTGCACCACTGCACACTCGCCCCAGCTCCTGTCCATGACTACAGTCCCTTGCCTCACAATTGTTCCATCCACTCCTTGTACTTAGAAGCTCACGTTTTTCCACAGTTGGTTAATCTATTCTAGACCACTTGTAACCAAAAAGCTCTTCTTGGAGAAATTATCTATCCAAATTAGGAAGCCTTTTTGTATTTAAATGATTTAAACCTATGATGGCATTCATAATCATCTCAGAAGACATGCCATAATGACAGATTCCCCTTGGAGTGCATTCTACTTACGAGGGCATCTAAGAAGCAGAAACCTCTAGACTTCCTGCCAATTTTGCTTTCCTATGGTTTTAAGACTTTCTGTCTACATTTAAAGATGATAACGGAACACCACTAGAGGCAACTTCGACACTTCTTGAAATGGAACGAAATGAAGTTCACCCTTGAGGTAAAACACTGCTTGCCTGGGACAAAGCAGTGTGACGGGAGACGGCACAGGGAATGTTCACCTACCTTACAAAGGCTCAGCAGCACCAAACGACAGCAGCGACAAAACGCAGCGGCAAATATATCAGCACTGCTTCAGAACCTGCGTCTGTGTAACTCTCCACGCGTATAAAGTGTGTGTTCCAAATAAAAGTGAGGTAAGACTTACCTTTCCAGATGCTAAAAGCTCAGCATCAAGTTCTATTAACAAAAGCACTGAAGTTTAGCTCACATAAACAAATGGAACCAGAGAGTGGACTGTTGAACCCACATACATATGGGAACTTAGAATATGAGAGCCAATTCAGAGAGGTTATTTTAAACAGGCTTGAAACATTTGTTATCTTTGTGGGTACAGAAAACATTCCTTAGACTTGTGGCAGTGCTGAGCTAGCTATTTACCAACCTCTTCATGGCACGTGGCCAAACTGCCTTCCTCAGCCCCCTGCGCACCTGGATTTAGCCAGGTACCAGAGATCTGGCACGTGAAAGGTGGCGGAATTACTGTGGCCTGTTCCAGGCCTGAGACTCACCACATCAGCCACGTGATCCTCCCACTCTTCTGGCAGCTCTGAAGTCATGTGGGGATGGCAAAGGTTCATGTGGAAGGAACCGGGGTCTCCCAGTCACATCCTAGAGGGCAGGCACCTGTCAATTAGAAACACGCACTTGAGGCTTATGACAGAGATAAACTTCCAATGCATTAGACCCCTAAGATTTGGGGGTTTCTTAAGGCAGTCAGCATCATCTTTTCTAAAACACATTTTCTCTTCACATCATATATAACATAACTCCTGGGTCACTAAGGATCTAAAACGTAAAACCTCTGAGCACTTCTAGAAGGACCTAGAGGAAATGTGTTTATGACATCAAGGCGAGAACAGAATGCTTGATCAGGACTCTAAAGGAGAACCATAGTCAGGAAGAAGAAATTTTACATTAAAACTAAAAAGAACTCTGTGTTTTAAAATGCATGAGAGCCTTAGAGTCGGGTTCCATGGCTCCCTCCTATAATCCCAGCCACTTGGGAGGTGGCGGCAGGAGGATCGCAAGTTCGAGGCCTGAGGCAGCCTATGTAATTTAGCAAGACCTTGCCTCAAGATAAACAATAAAAAACGGGGGAGCTTGGGGTGCAGCTCAGTCGCAGAGTGCTTGCAAAGTACACACAATGAGCTGGGTTCATTCCCCGAGTACCAAAAATAGAAACAATAAAAATAAATAATAAATAACGGCATTAGAAGCATCATGATCAGATCGAAGCAATGTGAAAGAGAGGGAAAGTATTTATCACCACCTTTATTTCTCTGTACCTATGTAGTTTCAATTAATCTAAAGGAATTGCCAGCCATTCTGTGTGTCCTTTCCTTTCAATATTCCCTAAGAGGAAAGTCTGGAGTACAACCTCAGTGGCTGAACACCATTGAGACAGGGAGAGAATAAAATGAGCCCACAAATGAAGGCGACAAGCAGAATTCAACGCAGAAAACAGAGGCACCACTCAGGGACAGGTGCTCTGTCTATTAGCTCACTAGTTGGCTCCTGTTGGGTGGAAACTGGCTGACGGTAATGATTAAAATCATCAGATGCACATTTGACGGTGTGCCATAACCATGCTCCGGAGCTAACTACCAGGAGCTCGATGGCCTGGAACACAGAGGGCACTTGCATTCATTGCCACAGGTGGAAGCCCCAGGGGGGCCTCCTGGTTTGGCCTCTCACCAGCAAAGTGCCTAGCCATATCACCTGTGACACTGCAGGACAAAAGAGCCACTCATGCTTCACAGAGCTTCCTGGGGCAGTTTGCACAGCTGGGCAATGCAACATCTGGGAAGTCTCTCTCAAAGTGGAAAATCCACAGCAGCTTAGCCAACAAGCAATCATCACCAAAACAAGAGGGAGGCATGGGAGGTGCCAGCCACTGAGATGTGTGCCCTGGGACTAACCAAACGGCGGCCTCAGTACCACCAACCCCTCTCAGCGCATGATTTCCACACTGTGTGCTTCTTTTCTTAAAACTGTTATTCCGAGCCGGGCGCGGTGGCGCACACCTGTAATCCCAGCGGCTTGGGAGGCAGAGGCAGGAGGATCGAAAGTTCGAGACCAGAGGCAGTCTGTGTAATTTAGCGAGACCCTGGCTCAAAAAGTAAAAAAAAAAGGCTGAGGACGCAGCTCAGTGGTCCAGCACTTGCAAAGCATGCAGGCGTGAGGCCCTGGGTTCAACCCCCAGTACCGCAAAAAAACAAAAACACAAACAAAACTGTTATTCCCAGAAAAGTACCCAGATACTCGCTCCTGATTTGTACCTGCTGGGCTGTGTACATCAGCGGTTTCTCCTGCCCCTGGAACTGAGCTGAGATTGCAGCCCTCACAGCCCCCATGATGGAGGGGAAGGCCCAGCTTCCAAGCACGGCCCTGTACCTACTCAACAACCGTCCGCTCCATCCACTCCCCAAAATGTGACAGAAATGGCCGCTCCCTGTGTTAGAGTCATCCTCTGCCATCCAAATCTATTTTTATCCATTTTTATGCTGCCTCTGACATTGGCTGGGATCCAGGCCCATATGAACTGCCTGGCAGAAAGCACTCCAAAGCGCGCATTTGGCTACATAAAGTTCATCTGCCATGCCAGTTTATGGAATCTAGTCACTGGCAAGATCATTTTTTAAATATAATAATAATAATAATAATAATAATAATAATAATAATAATGGGCTGGGATTTAGCTCAGTTGGTAGAGCGCTGCGGTCTCTGAGGTCCCAAGTTCAATTCCCAGCACCGCAAAAATGGGAGAAGGACCTGGCAATCCACTCCCAAGGCAATCCTGAAACAGCCATTGAAAACCCTAGGAGGGTCGCTATGAGTCGGATACCGACTCGATGGCACCTAACAACAACAACAACAACTAATAATAATAATAATAATAATAATAATAATAATAATAATAAAATGATAGATTCTTTTAGGGTACAAGACAGAAAATGCAAATTTGAAAAAAGAAACTGGCTGGCAGGGGTTGGTGTGGGGTGGTCACCTGCAGAGAAAGAAGGGCAGGGAGAAGACGCAGGGCCCACGCAAAGTGACCCAGGCTCACCCGCGGGCTCCCTGCAGACTCAGAGGAGTAGGGCAGTGTCTGTGTGCCTTGCCTCTGTAGCTGTTTCTCTTCAAGCCAGGGCAGAGGACCAAGCCATTGAGTGGAAGCAGCTGAGCAACTTCAGTAGATGTATCAAGCCGGAAGCCCGACAGTGACCCCAGGAATGTGGTCTCCCTCTCCCCCCTTCCTTTTATATAGAAAGTGCCCCTCAAGTGTCCAGCAGGGACACCCCACACCCTGATTTCCAGATGTTTAAGAGATGGGTATTCAGGAGAAGCACAGAAATTTCCAGCATGGCGGGGAGCAGAGGAAGCTTTGGGGGACATCAAGACACGAACGAGGATGCAGTGTGTCTTCATATTTTAAAAAAGAGCTGATCTGCAAAACAAATAAAAATAAGGGGATGTCGGTAGGGTCTGAGACTCTCTTCAAGGAATTACTGCACATGACTGCTAGACCGGCAGGGGGCGCTCCTCCCGCTGTCGCCTTTGGTGAAGCCCTGCGCTTCCCCCAGGACACAATGCCTTCCATGGCCGTTTTCTGTGCACCTCCATGCTTCGAAATACTTACCTAAAATTTTAATAAAATGCAGCACTTTCCTGTTAAAAATATTCTAATTTTTCCAAGCCTACAGCCATACCACTATGGTGTCTGATCCCGTCAGATCTGGAAAGCTAAGCAGGGTCGGGCCTGGTTAGTACTTGGAAGGGAGACCGCCTGGGAACACCAGGTGCCGTAGGCTTGGGAGACGGACCCAGAAACCCACTCCCCAAAATCAATCTGCCATTGAAAACCCTATGAATAGCAGAGAAGCACTGACAATAGTGTTGTGCCTGTTGTACGTAGGGTCGCTGTGAGTCGGACACCAACTCCATGGTACCTAACAACAATTTTTCCAACCATAAGACTCACTGCAATTTTTAAATTTGCCTCCCACGTGAAGCTCTTTTACTCTAACTTCCTCTTCCTCGAATGAAAGTGTCAGGTTTGTTTCAACATTCTGCATTTATCTTAAGAGAGATATAATCCTATCAACACTCCATATTCACAGGGTGCATCTAATTAATTCCGCATCCAGGAGCTCTGTTCTATTTGGTTCTTGGAAGAGTCCAAGGGTGACCTAATGCACTGCTAACCCCACAGAGGCTGATGTGCCTCACATGGCCAAGAAACTGCCCAGCTACCCGGAACACCCCTGAGGCTAAGATCAAAGTTCCTTCCTTTCAAAGTAGCTGCTCATGATTCTCTCTCTCAAACCTCTTTCAAATCTACTTGGAATCAGCCTTCCAAGCCAGCAGATTATATCTCAAGATTCTAGAATAAAGACAGACATATATTATCTTTGATGTAAAAAAGGCCCAGAGACGATTCCAGGCTTCCGTTGCTCGGAGACAGCAGTACGCACTTTTGATTTTGTTGCTAAAGAGCCAAGATGCATTTCGACATGTGGAGACCCCTATGAGGCAAATCCTCACCCAGGAAGGAAGACAAAATGGGCCAGGAGAGCTGGGCTCCTGCAGGGACCATGGAGATGCCAAAGGCCTGGCTGACCTGGGAGCTCAGAAACGATTATGAGGTGGGAAACTGATGAGTCGCTCCTGAAGCACAAGTTCACATACAAGATTGCACCTGAGGCGAGGAGGAGTTACATTGTATTCTCCCTTCTGACTGTGAGGACTTCAGTCTTAGTTAAAATGTCAGTGCGGCTCCTGCTGTCTCAGGCGTAGAGAAGGTGAGGGTGGAGGTCAGGTCTCAGAGCATCAGCCTGTGCATCTTGCAGGCAGCAGCTTCTTGGATCCCCGGCTGCCTTACGTTTCCTGACTCGCCAGGCGCCTGCTGCTGCCTCCCCTGCCAACGCTACCTCCAGGTCTCTCTCTCCTCCTGTTCCCAGCTGCCTGCCTGAGGCCATCCTCAGATTCTCTAGGGCCACGCCTTTGAGATTGAAAGACAGAGGTGACCCTCCTCAGCTAAGGAAAGCCGTCCTTGTCCCTAGGGCAGCCAGATTATCTCACTTCATCGCCTCCTTTCTCAGGAACTTGAGAAGGCCTCAGGAATGGTCTGGAAAGAGTCCTACATTTTTCATGTTGCAAATGACCCAATTCGTTCTCTGATATTTTTTATTGTTTACTATCAATTGGTAAGCTTTATACCAATCCTTTTTTTTTTTTTTTTTAGTACTGAGGGGATGAACCCAAGGTCTTGTGCATGCTAGCGAAGTGCTATACCACAGAGTTCCC
The DNA here is from genome assembly GCA_007922755.1 of Pedetes capensis. Taxonomy (NCBI): domain Eukaryota; kingdom Metazoa; phylum Chordata; class Mammalia; order Rodentia; family Pedetidae; genus Pedetes; species Pedetes capensis. Next base: position 59,497 of record VMDO01006713.1, read on the forward strand.
CCGCCCGCCCCTTTTTTATTTTGAAACCGGGTCTTGCTAAGCTATGCAGGCTGCCTCTGGCCTCAAACTCACGATCCTCCTGCCTCAGCCTCCTGAGACACGGGATGACAGGTGTGTGCCACAGCACCCAGCTCCAGTTCGTTAACTCATGGGTTCAGGGCCCAACTCACACTCTTAATCACTTATTGCTCTAAGCATCAAGGTGATCCTGCAGGTAAGACACCAGGTGGCCCCTCCTGATATCCTAAAGTCCAGAGCTAGATATGAACCTTAAGTCTCAGCCGGGACTTCAGACCCCTCAAGAGCTGCCAAGGACCAGACATCACTGCACTTGCCCCTAGGACAGGATCCTCACAGCTCCTGCTGCAGCCAAAGAAACCATTCGAGCCAGGTTAGGTCTGTGTGTGACGACCAAGCTGGCTTCAAAGATGAACGGATCAGGGCAGGTGCAGGGAGCAGGAGGTAGAGAGGAGACAGAGCTGACAGCCACCAAGGAAGCGGGGAGTTGAGAGGCCCAGGGAGAGCAGGGCGCTTGCAGCAAGGGCGACGGTCCTGGGCAGAGGATATGGCACAGCGAGATGGCAGAGTGGGCTGGAAGCTGAGCCTGAAGACAGGAAGAATGACTACGGCCTGGAGGCGGTGGTGGGAGGAGGTGACGAGGGATTCTGGAGCAGAAATGTGGCAGGACACACAGAGTGCCGCACGCATTCCCCAGTGGAGAGCTGAGCTCGGAGAGCTAAAGCAAACACGGAAAGGAATTCAAGACACGTTGCAAAGAGGAACCTTTCCAACCAACCTGGGATGAAATAAGTATGGGGGTGTTGTTAGGTGCTGTGGAGTTGGTGTCGGACTCACAGCAACCCTATGTACAACAGGCGAAACACTATTGTCAGTGCTTCTCTGCTGTTCATAGGGTTTTCCAATGGCGGATTGTTTCAGGAGTGGGTTACTGGGTCCTCCTCTCAAGCCTAAAGCACCTGGTGTTCCCAGGTGGTCTCCCATCCAAGGAATAACCAGGCCCAATCCAGCCTAGCTTCTGAGTTCTGATGGGATTGGACATTACAGTGGTACAGGTGCAGGAAAGTATGGGGTAGGTAGCTCTATTGTCATCAGGTTTGGGGAAGATCCCAATAAACAGATCTGGAATCATTCTGCCATTAAGCGCAGAGAGTGCTGTCTTCTTATGTGTCTTGGCTGGCCAGGCGTTAGAGTGGGGTGGCTCTTATAGTTCTTCATCTTACCTGCAGGCTTAGCATTTCTACCACGTTATATGTTGCATCAGAATCTCTGTTAGACATCACCTAAAAAACAAGTTTCCTTTTCTCCAACTCATCTACCAAGAATGAGCCTAGGATATTTTTACCCTCACTCCTGCTTTGCTTTCAAGAGTTCACACCTGAGCATCCGTGACTATTCAATCAACACAGGCTGGTGGGTGGGAAATTGGATGTCATTTCATGATACACTTGAGAACAGTATTTTCTCCCTCAAAAATTGAATAAACAGCATCCAGGGCCATCCAGCTCTGCTTTTAAATTCAAATTATAAACTGACTCTAATATGTATATCAGAAAAGAATGTATCAAGCTCTTTGCATATTACTTAGATTATTTCTTTTTCTTCATTTGGCATCTTTCTTCCAAGTCACATTATCATGATATCTTCAAATGGCAACTTAGTAGAATCTTTCAATTCCTAAGTTAATGGAAACAATGATATAAAATGTGAGTATAAAATAGTAGGTGGTTATATTTGCCCCATCCAAACAATCAGTGAAGAGCTTGAGCCTCAGAGAATTCGGATATAAAAATGTTTATGAAAACAACTAGATTTGTGCAATTAATCATTGAGGAGCATTCGCTTTGTAACTCGAGGTCTAAGGCAATATCCTAATACATGAACTTGATTCTGTCCTGATCTCATCATGAAAAACTCAGGTGATCATGACAGTGCACATGTTTCTTTAGAGATTAGTTAGTGGCAGGCACCGAGCTAAGCACTTCCTGTGGATTGCTTCATTTAATAGTCTAGCAACACTGAGAGGTGAGTAACATTTTTATCAGAAAAGAAGCTGAGGGCTGGGAATAGAGCTCACTGGTGGAGTGCTTGCCTAGCATGTACAAGGGCATCAGTTTCAATCCCTAGCACTGTCCAAAAAAAAAAAAAAGACAGAAAATAGACTGAACCACAAAGTTAAGTATCTTGTCCAGGACCCCCTGTGCAGGGAGCTGGATGTAAACCACAGCATAGGTGCAGTAAGAGAGGGATCAGCGGCAGGGGCTAGGAGGGGAAGGGTGCTCCCTCTGTTTCGGGATTGCCTCGGGTGTGGGTTGCCACATCCTTCTCCCATTTTTGTGGTGCTGGGAATCGAACTAGGAACCTCAGAGACTGCAGAGCGGCACTCTACCAACTGAGCTAAATCCCAGCCCCCACCCCCAGGGTAGCCACGTTTAAACAGGAAGCTGACATTTTGAATTTTTAGAGAAACACAGCAGGGGGTGGATTTCTTGTGTGCACGATCCTATATTCCTACCAAAAGAAGAAACGCATGCTTCCCTGGCAAGCTAGGCAAACAGGTTAAGTCCGGAAACATTTAGGAGGACCATCCCATGGCTCAAGTTCTGAAATCTCAGTCCCTTGGGAAATGTGTCTGTCTGTCTGTCTGTCTGTCTGTCTGTCTGTCTGTCTGTCTGTCTCTCTCTCTCTCTCTCTCTCTCTCTCTCTCCTTTTTCTGTCCCATGTCCCCTCCCAATAGCTTCAGGATCCTAGATGCCACCATGTCCCCCCAGCAGGTTCTTTTGCCTCCTGATCCACTGGGGACAGAATCATCCTCCACCCAGACCACCTCTGTGGTCTTCAGCCTGGGGAAGGGGAAGAGAAAGCGTGCAGCACTAAGGAAGATCACCTTCAAGGGCATGACACCCCAAGAAAAGGCGCTCCATAAACTGACCAGTCCTTTAACGAGAACATTTCCCGTCTACTTTTTTCTGGGATTACACTTTAGAGGCTTTGGTGATCACCACAGAAATAATAATTTTGCCAAAATTGCACATATAGGATCTAAGTAATTTTCTCCATCAAGTTTTCAAATTAAAGAACCCTAACACCTAACACTTTAAATGGGCTGGGATTGAGCTCAGTTGGTAGAGCACTGCTCTGCAGTCTCTGAGATCCGGAGTTTAATTCCCAGCACTGCAAAAATGGGAGAAGGACCTAGCAATCCACTCCCAAGGCAATCCCGAAACAGTCAGCCATTGAAAACCCTATGAGAGTCGCTATGAGTTGGATACTGACTCAACGGCACCTAACAACAACAACAACAACAACAACACTTTAAATATGTCAGTCATGGGATGAAAAACTCTGCCTCCCCATAACACTTGGGCTTCCTAGAGCTAGGCCACGACAGGGAACTTTTTCTTCAGAAAACAATGGCTATGCAAAACAAAACAAAACAAAACGATAGTTTCCACTTTATTCCAATATCTCCAGGATCTCTTGAGTCAGTTAACGTTTTTGACTCCTTGTTGTTGTTAGGTGCCGTCAACTCCATGTCTGACTCACAGCGACTACACATACAACAGGCAAAACACTATTGTCAGAGCGTCTCTGCTGTTCATAGGGTTTTCAATGGCGGATTGATTGTTGGGTGTGGGTTGCTGGGTCCTTCTCCCTACAAATCGTAAAGAGTCTGAAAATGCCTGACCTTTCACATGCACTCAGCAACATCTGGTGAATTTAATTCTTCCCACCTGAACTTCAGCTTCCCTTCTTGGATACTTTCAGGCAGCTGTTGCCGACCACACTTCTCTAATCAGTGAGAAAAGAGTCTTCGAGATAAAAACCCATCTATCGTCCCGCTGTCAGGACACGTATCCAGCCCATCTGTGTCCATGCCACAGACAGCTTGAATCACATCTGCTAGCCACGTACATTAATGAGACTCCATAGCCACATATCCATCAGAATCAGTATGGCAATAAAACTAATTTAATACACTACGTTCTCTACCCAAAAGCCTGCTAACGGTGAACCCTAAGATAGATCGCACCTTCAGTTAATTCCTCTCGGTTAACTTGGAAAGGTTGAAATAATCCATTCCAATTGTCTCGTAAAAACTAAGCATCTGAAACTACACCTGGAGATGACTATTGATATAGTTATTTCACGACAGCCTGCAACAGTCTTTTAATCTGTGAATAAATAGTCTTACAAATCTATGTATTTTCAGTACTCCCTGTTTCTTCTTTTCTAAAAACTTGTCCTTTCTCTGCTTCTGAGAAGAGTAATTTAGTCCAAAAATTTGAAATTATTTTTCCTTGCAATTCCCAGAAGGACAGTTTCATCTGGATTATATTTTCAAAGAATTTACTTTTTTACTTTCATGTCTAATTTGAACAGCCTCCCATGTCGTTTCCATTGAAATGTCTACTTTGGCATTCTTAGGAGAGGAACACTGTTGGAGGCAGCTTTCTCTTGTACTACAGTTGGATTAACTAACAAATGAGTCCCCATCACCAGAGCATTCTTATTGATAGACGGGGTGGGGTTGCAGCAAGCAGCATCTGGTGGTCCGCCGAATTAGAAGTGGAAATCTAAGCACTGGCCCAGTATCTGAGCTTGGAAACCAGTTGATGAGGAGCTCACACAGACATGTATAATTTCAAGATGAAGAAATTTTAGGAAGTGGATTCTTCCCGTGTTAGGGAATCTTTAGGAAGTGATTCAAGCTGAAATGAGTAGTGATTTCAGATCAGTTTTTAAAGCCTTCCATTGTTATACGGATGTTATAAAGATACAAGGAATTTGACTTAGTAAGCAAAATTCAGTGAGAAAACAGTAGAATGTAAAATAACCCCAAATTTAAGACAATTAGTCTCAGTTGAATGAGTGAGCCACACAAAGAGAGTCATTCGAAATCAGGTAATATGTAAACACTAACTGAATGACTGTAAATTATAAATATTTAAAAAGGCATAATAGCCTCTCTGGGTTAAAGTATTAGAAAGTGGAAAATCCTATAAACTTCTTAATCTCTGGAAGCTTGACCATTTCCACAAATTCAAAACAAACTCAGGATCAAAATCAAAACTAAATAGCATAATACCTTACCAGAAATGAGACTTAACTAAATTTCACTGATGTGTGAGTCACATTTATCACAGTGACCAAATACCTGACCGAAGAAACCTTCCTGAGTACAGATTTATTCTGCTCATGGTTTCAGAGGTTCCATCCTGGGCTGCTTGGCTGATTGCCCTTGAGCAGACGATCACGGTGGTGGCCCACGTGGCAGGTTCTTTACCACATGGTGGGCAGGAAACAGGGAGAGGGGAGAGGACAGGGGACCAGCTATGACTTCCAAAGGTACATCCCAGTGACCTCCTTCCTCCAGCTGGGTCCCACCTCCTCAAGTTTCCAGAACCTTCTAAAACAGAACCTCCACCTTAGGACCAAGCATTTAATGCATGAGCTTGTGGGGGACATTTTATATTCAGATCATGACAGTTAAATACACATGTATTTAGCTGCATATCTGGGGTATAATAGGAGAATTGTATTCTCCCCAGCCCACGCAGTGAATCATGAGTCATTGTAGGCATGAGATATGAGTAGTAGATATGCCTACCAATGTTGGCAGGAGGGACCGATCCCTGGAAAAGGACATCATGCTTTGGAAAGTGAGGGGTCAGTGAAAAAAAGGAAGACCTTCACCTAGATGGATTGACATAGTGGCTGCAAAATGGGCTTAAACATTAAAAAGTTCATATGCATGGCACAGTGTCAGGGAGTACTTCCTTCTGTTGCACATAGAGCCACTATGAGTCAGACCTCACCCGATGGCACCTAACAACAACTAGTATTTTATTTTCCTCCAAATGTTCAATAGTAGGTTTTACATTACCCATGATTCAATATGAAATCACAATTTAAAATTAGTATGATATTCACTTTCATAATACCTAAAAATACATTGGGAGAAGGACCTGGCAGCCCACTCCCTAAAAACAATCAGCCATTGAAAAACTTATGAATAGCAGAGAAGCTTTGACATAGTGCTGGGCATGGCACAGTGTCGGGTACTGTTTCATCTGCTGTACATCAGGTCCCTATCAGTCATCCCAACTCAATGGCACCTAAAAACAACAACAAAAACATATGCCCTGTCCCACAAATAGCAATCATATTGAGTAAATGGAATCCATGTAATACGTGAGAACTTCAACCTAAAAATTTAGAGTGCCTCAATTGAAAGGAAATCTACAATGAACTAACTTAAATTGTATTTTATGTAACTCTTAAGCTCCACAAGGACCACTTCCATTTTGCCAATTGCCAATGAATATGAACTATCCCTTCCCACCCGGAGTTCTCCAAGTCTACCCACACGTCTAGGAATTGTTATCATTACTCTTTTTATTGTCAGCCATAGGGTCATAAAAATATAATGATTCTGTGTTATCAGAATGGAAGTTGGTTTTATAGCCTCCCCAGAACTATTATGTCAGACAATACTGAGGAATCATGGTGGAGTTTAAGATGTAAAAGATTGGCTAAGACAACCTGACTTTTTCATGGTCTGTTTTAAATAAAGCCATGTGTTTCTTAAAGGTGTTTAATTCTTATGTGCTCTGCTTTTTATTTTACATCTCCTTTGTTTATTTATTTGTTATTTTTGCGATGCTTGGGATGGAAGCCAGGGTCTGTGCATTCTAGGCAAGCTCTCTACCACTGAGCTACACCCTCAGGATTTTAATTCTGTAAGAAATCAAAAATTTCCCTCTCAAAGCTAGACCTCTTATTGTTCATTCAAGCTGTAAAACAAGTTGGCTTCCTCGTGGGAGCAAGGAGAGCGTTGGTCTGTACATGGGGTGCTTGAAACCACTCTGAACACATGTGCATCCTGAACCTCTGTAGAAACCATCAGGGCAATCCCGCACAGTAACCGCACTCTAGCAGTTACTTCTCCAGGTCTCTGTGGATGAGGCAGGCCTCTCAGTTGAGCAGAACTAATGTTAGGATGGACCAGGCGTGTGGAGCCAGTGAGTTACTGTGGTTTCAGGGGAAAACCACAAATAGGATATTTTAAGCAAAAATGCCCATGGCACAACATTTAGGGAGTAGAAGGATAAATGCCCTGTTTACCAAAGGAGGGAAGGAGGGAGGGAAGGAGGGGAGGAAAGAAGGGAGGAGGGAAAAAAAGGAAGGAAGGAAGGAAGTTGATATGCCATGCATATGAACTTTTTAATGTTTAAGCCCATTTTTCAGCCACTATGTCAATCCATCTAGATGGTCTTCCTTTTTTTCACTGACCCACCACTCTCCGCAGCATGATGTCCTTTTCCAGGGATCAGTCCCTCCCGCCAACATCGGTAGGCATATCTGCAGCTCCTATCTCATGCTTACAATGATTCACCTTTCACTGTGTGGTGAAGGAATGAAGGAAGGAAGGGAGGGAGGGGGAAGGGAAGGAATCCAATCATAAAAAAGTTTATGGCATCTGGATGTGGTGGCGCACACCTGTAATCGCATCAGCTCTGGAGGCGGAGGGAGGAAGATCGCAAATTCGAGACCAAAGGCAGTCTGCATAATTCAGTGAGACCCTGTCTCTGGACTCAGTGGGGGGACCCTTGGCAGAATCTCACCCTCCTAAGATAGCCGAATGGTATTTAACTGGGATCTGCCACCACCCACCTACTGCCACCCTCCCCATCTAAGGGACACGCAGTAGGCAGAAGAGGGCCCCAGCCTTCCTCTGGCTCTCGGTGAGCGGAGAATCAGAAATGGCAGTTTACAAGGCTAAGTGGAGGCTGGGGAGATGGACACAGCACCCCACCCACCAAAATCAATCCGCCATTGAGAACCCTATGAACAGCAGAGAAGCACTGACAATAATGTTTCGCCTATTGTACGTAGGGTCGCTATGAGTCGGATACTGACTAGACAGCACCTAACAACAACAACAATATGTGGAGGCTGCAGAGCCCCAGATCAAGAGGCTACATGGGTGGGGAGTGCCCATGGTGGCAGGGAAAAGGGTGGGAGAGAGCAAGAGGGGCCCAGCCCCGCTTCCTAAGGGGCCACTAGGACTATAGCGGACCCGTTCAACAGGTAACAGCATCAGCCCTGGTGGGAGAGTGGGGCCCCTGGCTCAAACGACTCCCATGAGGAACCACCCCCAACCCTGCTGCGGGGACTGGGGCTCTGACCCACGCTTCACCAGGCCCCACGCTGGTCATTGCACCCCACAGAGCAGCCGCTAATTTCCGCAAACGATCCAAGCTGGCCAAGGACACAGGAAGAGGGAGCTGGCAGCCTTGTTTGGATTCAGAATCCCTGGCTCATGTGATGGAAGTGGCGGAGCCGTTCCCCAGGAGACCGTGGCCTTCATGCACGCTCGCCTTCTCGCCCCCTACGCTCACACGCACGCTGTGCCACACCACTGCAGCAGCCTGGAAGACCCCGTTAAGACACCCAGCTCAGGGCCTCCAGAAGCAACCCCACTGGGGCTGAGAATGGAGGAGCAGGGGCCACTGGAGGAGGAGAAACTCCGCGAAGACTTTCCCCAAGAAAAGAAATGAGGAACAGAAGCTGGGCCTGGGGCATCCGGTGACAAGTACCTGTGGCCTTTCTCCTTTCCCACATAGCCCAACATTTCCAAGAACTCATTTTAACTGTCCACAGAAAAGGTGAACATTATGCCATTTGTAATTAGTTCTGACAATCACCCAGAAAGCCTGTTGTTGTTGTTAGGTGCTGTTGAGTCCATGTCCGACTCACAGTGACCGCAAGTACAACAGGGGAAACACTATTGTCAGTGCTTCTCTGCTGTTCATAGGGTTTTCAATGGCAGATTGATTTTTGGGAGGGGGTTGCCGGGTCTGTCTTCCAAGCCTACAGCACCTGGTGTTCCCAGGCGGTCTCCCATCCAAGGACTAACCAGGCCCGACCCTGCTTAGCTTCTGAGATCTGATGGGATCGGATGCCACAGGGCTATGGCTGCAGGCCCAGAAAGCCTAGTAGTACCCTGGAAGTACTGACAGAAGTTTCTGTACTCAGACCAATGTATTTTGTGTGCTGCTAACTACAGTGGAGAGGTTTTGCAGGTGGGGAAAAGAGCAATTCCAGGAATGAACATGTCATTGTTCCTTTTCCACACTCTTCCTGGACCCCTCCCCACCACAATGCTGTTATCAAAGCCATGTTGTTGTTGTTAGGTGCTGTCGAGTTGGTATCTGACGCATAGCGACCCTCATAGGGTTTTCAATGGCTGACTGTTTCGGGATTGCCTTGGGAGTGGATTGCCAGGTCCTTCTCCCATTTTTGCAGTGCTGGGAATTGAACTCAGGACCTCAGAGACTGCAGCACAGTGCTCTACCTTTAGCTGAGCTAAATCCCAGCCCCTATCAAAGGTATAACCTTCTCAAAATAAATAATTTTCTTTTCTTTTTCCCCTACTCCCTCATCCTATCTCTAGCTCCCACTTCTTTGAGAAACAAAGGTTTCTGCAGGGAAAAGTCGGTGCCTGTCTATGAACATCTCCGTACGCTCTCCCTTCTTTTCTGTCTCATGGGTGCAGCTGTGTGCATGGGTGTGCAGCTGTCAGTCCTGAGGCTGACAGTGTTGAAATGCACCCAGGGTGAGCACCTCTCCAGCGCCACCACCGTAAGCGGCAGATGCCCTACAGAAAGTCGCACTTCAGATTTCCAAAACAATCTGGGCAAAGGGTTTTAAAGAAAATACGCACGATTCTACCTAGATCATGAAATTCATCTTGAGAGAAATCGCCACTCACCTCGAGACATCGACAGCGACACCCACAAGTGCCTGCACGGCATGTTGGCACAGTACAGTGCCAGGCGCGAGGTCCCCCACGTGGGGCGTTCTCTAGGACCTGGAACTCCTCACCACCCCATTTAACTCCTCCGTGCTGCAGGGGCTGAGGCCCAGCTATGTGGGACACAGGCCTCGTCTGAGGGACATGCGAGGGAAGATAAGCAGAGATGCTAAACCCAACACCCCAAAAATCCTCCTTACAAATACACACATTTCTTCTTGGTGACTACTGGGATTTCTGCTGGCAGGAAAAAAAAAATCTTGGAATGGACCATCTGTCACTGGAGACTTCACGAGAGAAATACGTTCTCAGCAGAATGGTAAGTTTTCAGAAATGATTTCCAAAACCCTTGGCATGAAGCCCTGGATCCAGAAGTGTCTTACAGAGCGGACTTTGGAGTACAAAAAGAACGCGTCAGCAAAGAGCCAGCTAAGGGAAGAGTGATGCGCTGCCTCCCAGATCCAGGACCCGGCCTCCACGGCGTCTAATAGGGAAAGTTTGAGGGGCGGGCAAATGGACTTTAAAGCAGCTCTCCAGAGCACTACAACAGGACAGCGGGGGAAATGGACCAAAGCCCGAGAGTCGGAAGCAGCAAAGCAAATGGAGAAGCGGGGTCACTCAGCGAGACGCCACATGGCCCGTGCTTCCCCAAGACTGTCAAACCCTGGGCATTGGCAGACAGTTTAAGAATCACCCACATGCTTTGCTAAACACCACACATAACAGTTATGCAAATATTACGTTCCTCTTTCGAGGAAATGACTGCTTATTCGAGAAAAACAATTTTGAAAAATGTGCAAGAAGATTTATATGCAGCCTAGGAAGGAGAGAGGTAAGGAATTTCTGCACTCCAATTTTAGGAGGCAGAGATAGGTAATGGTCCTGGATATTATAAAGAAAGAATGACACAGAAAAGAAGGGAGAGGGTACAGAGATGTTCATAGACAGGCACCAAATTTTCCTTTGCAGACGTGATTAAGAAAATCCCATCGTGTACTTGGGCCATTGGACAGACAGCAGGAAGCCCTTTGAAGGGGTTCATATCCTTTCAGAAACCCAGCCTGCTCACCTGCAGAGGTCACAGCCAAGCTGACCGAGGCCTGGAGAGGGAAATGACGCAGGCGTGCTGCAGCCCCCAATGCACACACCCCCTGCAGCAGCCCGTCTGGTAAGAAGCAAGCTCTGTGTTCCCTAACATGTATGACAGAACTCGCCTGCAGGTTCCCCTGCTGCGCCATCCCAAGATGAGGTCAACTGGGCTCACCCAACGAGTCCCAACCTCACACCACACAGCCTGGCAGGACCACTGTGTGCAGCACACAGGCTCCTCCTCTCCAGTGCAGGGTCCTGTGACTGGGCCCATGCCACCGTCAGGGAAGGAGGAACCAGGGATAGACCAGCCTGATCTCAACAGCAGGGCAAAGTTCTCCTCCTTTCTCTCTGCTTATTCTCACAAACACTTGATTATCTTTTTCTCTTCCACGTCATAAATTACTAATAAAAGTGTGTTGAAAAGTCGGTCAGGCTGTGGACAGTCCATGCAGGTTAAATGATGTGATGGGCACTCGGAGGTCCAAAAGTAGGGCAGCGGAGCTGGTAGGAAACCAGCTTCCCACCCGCCTCCTCTTAGACCCTCAGCATGACCCTGTGTCAGCCAGGTCCAGTGAACTCACACTGATAGGTCAGCATTGTGACAGGACAGAGGACATCTGCCTTGTGCTGAAGACTCTCCCTGTGTTTAAGAAAACAACTGAAGCAATTCCGCTCCATACACAAAGAGAAGAGACTTCTTCCCAAGGTGAAAAGATAAAAATGAAATAAAATGATACGGTTTTGCCTTTTAAAAGTGCTCTAAAGGTCAGTAATGTGTTTCTGGAACACTACCAGAAAATTTAGCATGAAACTTTAAATTGCCATTAAATCATAGCAGGCGGTTACTTCCCAACACTGGATCAGGGCAGCGCGTAGCCACAAAACAGTGCTGGATGAGAAAAGTCTCCGGCCTCACTGTTTCACATGCCATGGCTTGCAGGCAAGATACTGCGAGTGTCCAGGGAGCTGCTAGTGCTATTTTTAAAAGTTCAAAAAAAAACAAGAAAAAGAAAAGAAAAGAAACACAAACAAATATGATACTTAAGAGTCTTTGCCCTATTTCAAGAATTTTTTTTAAAGTATAGAAAAATTTTGTTTCCTTAACAAGTTTCCTGCAGAATTAAATAACACTCTTTTGCTTTCGAACAGTGGTGTCTGCAAGTCTGGGGCACTGTGCGCTCACCCGCTTTTCTATTCCCTTCTACCTTGCCCACTTAAGACCTGAAGCCAAAGAAAAACGCCTGCCCCTCCAAGTCGCGTTTGCTGCTCCAAAACAGTAATGACACATTGGATGACGCACGTTCTGTCTCCATCAGATTCAGAGGGGAATCAGTGAGTCAGGCCAATGCTGCCCAGAGAATGCGCCAGAAGTACAGGCTGCCTTCCCCAGCGCTGTCTGACTGGCTCCCTTCACCCTGGGCACAGGCACCAGTTCAGCAGGCAACATGAGCAAATTCCAAAGCCTGCCTGCAGGGGGCGCAGGGTCAGGGCCGGGTGTCTGCCTTCCACCCCTGGCCCCTCAAGGGAAGAAAGGGTCACCAGAACCCAGAGACACAGGGATAGGACAGAGAAGCCACCCAAGGAGCGAACTTGAGAGGGGTTGGTGAAAAATTCCCTAACCTCGTTTTCCTTGCTCCTCCTCTAATTAATTCCCAACTGCTGCCACAACAAATTAGAAAAATAAAAAATACAAAAATGAATGGTTTGATGTAACAGAAATTGAGGGTCAGAAGCCTGACAGGGGTCTCCTGGGGGTAAAATCAGAATGTGGGCAGGCGGGGTTCTTTCTGAAGATGGCCCGGGAGGATCTGTCCTTGCCTCTTGGGCCTAGAGAGGCAGCCAGCCATCCTGAACTTGTGGCCACACCCCTCCCATTTCTACTTCCTGCATCTCTCATCCTTCTCTGGCTCTGACCTTTCCGCCTCCCTCTTAGAAGGAACCTGACGATGACATCGGTCCTCCTGGCCACCATGACCTCCCTACCTGGTGACCGTCAGGTTTCTCCCTTCCGGAGGCCCCCAGCTGGATTGCCTTCTCCAAGTCCCTCTTCTCATACAAAGTGACATCTCTGTAGATTCTGCGGATCAGGATGTGGGGTGGTGGGAGGGCGCCGGTCAGCCCCACACCCCACCTGCTGCTTCTCCCCATCCCTGAGCACAACCGAGGCCAGAGTCAGGGGAGGCTCTGGCTGCAATCCGTGGAGGCCGGACTCCCCAGGCTCAGACCACGAAGCCAACGGAAGCCACTCAGCCTGTTGTGTTTAGACACATCTTCCAACACGAAGCTGGATGTTTTCTACCCACTTGCAGGCTCAGCAGGGTGGAGACAATCTCCTTTACCTCCTCAGGGGACACCCAACGCACAGGAGCCTCCACTGGAAAACCCAAAGTTGCAAAGTAAAGGAGGCTGCCTGCTTCACACCACCAGCCCTGTCAACTGGCCTTCAATTCAGTCTCGTTTCATTTCAGTGGAGAAAGCAATGAAACAAGTTTTTGCAGTCTCAAAACTCTGCAGTGTCACCTTGACTACAGGCTTCACAAAAGTCTGGAGCCATCTTTATAATCATCCCATCCGTGCTTGGTTTGAATCAGCTTCATTTTTGCCAACAACTTGCAGTTCGCCTCGTCAAGACTGTTTTCAAATGAAGTGAGCGTGAAGGTTCACATCTGTGAGGCTGAAGTTGGATGTTGCCTATGTTCCATCCATCGTGTCCAGGTTAATAATAGATGAATGGATCAAAGGACAGGTGAGGAGAGCTGGGCACTGAATTCTAAAACTCAAAATCGCAGGTACATTTTGTGCTAGTCTACTCTGGCAGCCCTACCTCTGCCTGGAAGGCTTAGACTACAGAAATCTATCTTCTCCTGGTTCTGGAGGCCGAAAGTCCAAGCTCAAGGGCCCTCAGGGAGGGTGGCCTGTGAGGCCTCTCTGCTTGGCGTGCCTGTGGCTGCTGTCACCCACCCTCTAGGATGAAGTCCCTTCTGTGTCTTTGTGTGTGTGTGTGTGTGGTACTGGGGGTTGAACCCAGGGCCTTATGCCTGCATGCTCTGCAAGTGCTGGACCACTGAGCTGCGCCCCCAGCCCATTTTTTTACTTTTTGAGACAGGGTCTCGCTAAGTTACGCAGACTGCCTCTGGTCTCAAACTTGTGATCCTCCTGCCTCTGCCTCCCGAGTCACTGGGATGACAGGCATGTGCCACGGTGCCCGGCTTCCTTTGGTGTCATTTTAACAGAGTGTCATGAACTGGTCGTCGGTAACCGGCGCATGTATTCCTTGTGGCTCTGGGAGCTGGGAACGCCAAGGGCAGGAGGCCCACGCCTAAGGAGGGCTTTCTTATGTCTTTCCATGGCAAGAGCATGGTGAGGCGCAAGAGTAGACGACACACACGCAGGAAAGAGAGAGGGTACAACTTGCTTCCATGACAGCCCCACTCTAGAAAACAAGCCCACTCCAGTGACAATGACGTGGTCCACTCGCGAGCACTGAGCCCTCACCATCGCATTACCCCGTGAAGTCCCACCTCTCATCATTTCATCTCTGTTGCCCTGAGGAGGAGCTTCCAGCACCCCTCCCAGGTGGCCTTTTCTCCAGATACGGTCACCAGGCTAAGGTTTCAATATAGGAATTCTGCGGAACATAAATCACGCCATAACAATTGTGAACAGAATGTCCAGGGAACCCGGGATTTGAAATCACAGGTGTTGGCCCTCTTCATTCAAAAGTGTGATTTCTACAGCCGGGTGCGGTGACGCACGCCTGTCACCCCAGCGGCTTGGGAGGCACAGGCAGGAGGATCGCAAGTTGGAGGCCAGAGACAGTCTGTGTAACTTAGTGAGACCCTGTCTCAAAAAGTAAAAAAGAAAAAA